>JAPYZM010002703.1:0-13744 GCA_030522845.1 Psyttalia concolor
GAATGGCGTTGATTCCGGGTGGGAAGGTAGCGCTGTGCGCAAGCGCAGTAGTCATGCGCATGCGTAGTGGGATTGCGCATGCGCAGTGGGGTTGCACATGCGTATACGCTTGAGCTCCCACCGAAGCGACGCCATATCGGACGCCCTTCAATTGTCTCTCGATGTAACTAGTCGTGGCGTACGTGCCCTCTCGCACCGAGCCATGGAAATTCTCGGAAACCTGGGACTGTGGAGTGTTGGAGGCCGGCGGTGGCTCCGAAGATCGCCATACTGGGAAATAAAATTACAGTTGACGCTTTCGACTGTTTAACTATTTATTGGAGCGAGTACAATTGACAAATCATAAATACAAAAATACAGCTATTCGCCAGCGAAAATTCGTTAAATTAAATCAATTACATTAATTACGGTACGTTTAACAAACATTTTGTTTTCAGAGGACACTCAAGTTGCAGCCTTTTTTACGATCCTTCAGGTGAGCAGCGGCGATGCTGGAGAAGATTGGACGTTGAAGAAGATTGTAGGCCATTGTGAACATTTGCAAGGCAATCCTTTCAACGGGTGGGAGACCACTGCTGAATAGATCATGGGCGAGCTCCAGGGGAGTACCGAAGTCACACTCGTCTGCAGCTATTGTGGCCAGTCTCACCATCTCTTCTACCTTCGACATGTATCCCTTCCTTACGTCCTCATTGTCATCTTCCAGTTTCTCTAGAATCTTTTTGAATAGACCTGGAAGATAAAATTGTTGATCCTCATTTTCTCTGTCAGAAACAAATTGATGAATTTTCCTTCTGATCCCAAAGTGGGAGTCATAACGGGCTTTCGTTTGTTGAGGATTTCTCGAAAGCTGAAGGAGTTAGTGCTCTGAACTGAATTCTATTAGATTTTAAAAAGAAATTTCTATTCTATTCAATAATTAGAAGTCCCAGAAAGTCATAACATCTGATTTTGCAGGAAATTTTCCAATTTTCTTGGGGGAAATTCTCATTAAACATTCTTACTGTCAGTGGCTGCCAGAGTTCTGTAGCCCACTTGTGTTGTCTTGTTATAAGGCACAACAATTCCAGCTCCATGAAACGTTTTTGCAACGGACTTTCGGTTCCTCGATCTCATGCTCAGCGACTCCAGCTCCAAACTGATGCCATTGCTTTTTGCAAATTGCTTCAGCTTTCGACAGAAAAGGGAGATGCTGGATTTCTCGAATGGCGAGGCCTTCTTCAGACGTTCTTCAGCGAAAGCCCTGGGGAGCAAAATCAAAATTGTTTTATGCAGAAAAAAAATGTCGAATTAACACACCAGATCCTCTAAATGTTATCCAATAATAATATTGCCCCTGAAAATATGGCGCGTCAAAATATTATGATATAACTTTGCATATTTTATGATTTTTTTCACTATTTGCTTTTGTAATGTTTCCAAATAATTACTTTTTCTACTAAAATATTTTTATTTACAATTTTTTTTTGTGTTGAGGTGATATTTTTATAGATAACCATACGTGAGAATTTTCTCGCTAATTATCGATCGATTAATTTACTGACCAGACAGCACCGAAGATAGTCTCACCAGCTGGTGTGATTTTGCAGTCTGTCATTGCTGAATTGCTGGCGACAAAGACTGGCAATTTGTCGTCCTCATCCCTCCAGTACCCAAAGTGCAGCCCTTCTTTGTTATTACCTTTGACAATTGTCTGAGGATGGACAATAGATCATTGTAAATTAAGTTTTGTCGTCATCAGTTGGGTTCAAAGTAAATAATAATTGTTTTTGCAAATTACCTGAAACTCTGGAGGATCATAAAAATATCTCCAGTGCCTCAGATACTTCTCCTGATCATCTGGAGAGAATTTGTCAATTTTTCCAATTAGTACGTCGTAAGGACCAACGAGTTCCAGTCCAATAGCCCGCAGAGCAGATGCTGGAGATCCAGAGGACAGCGAGCAACAAAATTCGTAGAACTGATAGAAATCCTCTGGCATTTTGAGGAGAAAGAGCTTTTTTATCAACTGCTTCTGCTCGTCTGGGACTGAGTCTTTGTATTTTTTGACTTCTACAACTTGTTCCTTTGACTCTTCTGGCGAGGAAGGAATTTTAGATGATTTCCTGGACTGGGCATCATCATCAGAGCTCAATGTAGACTCGGAAGCCGTCTTGTCGGGGGATTCGTAGATGTCGGAGGGCTTTTTCTCTTCATCCTCTGACTTCTCGTCTTCTGATGATGTTTTCTCGGGGTTTGAGGGGCTCTCCTCGTCACCTGAGGACAGGGAAGGAGTTGGTGATCTTCTCGGCTGATTCCCCGGGGCGTCTTTGCGCATTTTGGCTTTGGGGAGAGCTGCTCTCGTATTCAACTTACGTTTCTGGACTGTTGAAGGTGTTTTCGTGGTTAATGGTTTCTGAACAAATTGAAGAAAGGAAAACTATGAGGACTTTTTTAAGCAGAAAATCATGGAATTAAGATGAGACGTAGAATGAGGTTTGTGGTTAAAAAAATGTGGCAAAAGGTAATTATTTGCTAGAATTATTCGGCTAAAAAAATTGCGTTTCCAATTTTGAGAGGGGGGAGACACTCCTGTCTCAAAATAAAATGCAGGAAGAGTGAGCAGTAAATGATAATAAAAATATTGTTATGCAAAACATAAAGAAAGAGGCATCGAGTGATTTTTGCGGTTGACAAAAAATGCAATGGACGGGGAAATAGATTAAACCAAATTAAACAATACCTCAGGCTTGGCTGGTGGATGCTTGTATTTCTGGTGATGAACAGGATTCTTTTGATAACACTTTGCTCCATATTGACAAGCAATTCTGGAATCCTTCTGGAAAGCCTCCAGAGGATTTACTTCATTGTCTGTCATTTTTCACTACTTTCTCAGTTAACAATGAGAGTAAAATCGAACGTAATTCAGGAGAATTTATAGTTATTCTGGTGGATATGTCTCCAGGACCTCCAGGACAACAAAAATACCGCGAAATTGTGATAAGTGAGGTTATGTCAGCCTGTATAGGCCAATAGAATCGTAGAGTAGAGGGGGAAATATCACAAAGCAAGTGGCTAGAGACTTTTTCGGAGGGAATTCGAACTATTCCCGTTGATAATCTCTACTTGCGTTAGCTCTCAGTGGCAGATTTCCATTCGAATTTCTTAACAATATATTAACAAGTATTTTTATCGTAATTTTGAGTTACCAACGTCGAAATCATGTTCACGAGTAAGGTAAGACGTGCAAAGTGCTCCGGGATTTTTATTTGAGATGGGTAAGGCGTGATTTAGACTGATTGAAAATTTATTTTAGGTTATGACCCGCGTGTGCCATCAAATCAGCCGGCTATCTCCCAGAGGTTTATCTACCGGTGTTGAAGCCACGAGGATTGAAAAAAGTAAGAGGAATTACTGTCGAGGGCAGAAAATATTTGTTTTTTTTTTAAGATAAAACGATATTTTATTATTAGTCGAACGAAATAATTTTCTTTTTCTAACTATTCAAAAAAAAACTTCTTTTGTCCTGCATATCTCCTTCGATGTTTACGTCTTCCTACTCAAATAATTATTTTTTGGCAATAGGAGAATTGGAAAAAATGAGGAAAATAGTTGTTGAAGGGTCTGGATTAAGACTTGACGAGGCAAACAATATTTCCGTTTTTTTTTCAAATCCATTGTCTTCTTTTAATTATTAAAAAAAAAACTTCGCCTGGCAGATTTTTTGCCAATACATTCCACTATCATTTGAAGATAACGAATCCATTTTCAAGAATATTACTATCTCCCTGTTGAGATAATTATAAATAAATAAACAAGAATCTTCATCCTAGCACTAAATCAGGTGTCCCTGCTGGGACGAGTTGGAGCTGATCCCCAGAAGAGAGGATCTGAGGAGCATCCGGTGGTCGTTTTCTCACTGGCAACGCACACTAATTACAAATACGAAGGAGGTATAAACGAGTTCTAAATAAACAAATGTTTCCCACTAAATATTCGCATTGTTATTCCCTTTCTATGATATTTGCAATTTGGGGCTCGCCTATCTGAAGATTTTTGGAAGTATTGTGCTAATTTATTAACAAAACCTATGACTGAGAATGTGAAAAGGAATAACCCCCTTTTTTATTCTGCAGGAGATTATGTTCAGAGGACAGACTGGCACAGAATCTGTGTCTTCAAGCCCAGTCTGCGCGACACAGTCTACGAATACTTGAAGAAGGGTCAAAGAGTAATGGTGAATGGACGCCTCAGCTACGGAGAAATCAAAGACGAAGCTGGAAATCCCAAAGCCACGACGGCGATAATCGCTGACGACGTGATATTCTTCCAGAGTAATTCAAAGGACCATTGATTGTGAAAAAATCTCGCTGAACTTCCATCATAATATTAAGCACTGTTTCTAATCTTTCCGACTAATTTTTCCGCCTCATAAATAGTTACACTGTACAAACAATAATAATGTAATTTTTCTAAAAAAGCAGAAACCTTTTTTATTTGGAATACCATAATACCAATTATACTAATTTTGAGAGTTTGTAATTCTGATAGAAATATGCCTCAGGAGAAAATGCCTTGACAATTTAATATATTTAGTTATTTTCTCACTTGAATGTCTTTGCAGCCGAAAAAATGGTCTGGGGTTTTTAGCCAAATTGAACTATTATGTAAAATTTCCAATAAAAATGGCGGAATTAATTTCTTTAAAACGATAAAATTCCAATAAATATTATAATTCTACATTTCCAAGAAGCATAAAATTGACATCATTGTAATAATGATGTGCAATAAAATATAATTTCAATAATTATGATTTATGATTTTTCCTAAAAAGGGGCGATTATTCAGGCGTACTGAGAGAATTAGAGGATTGAGAGGATATTTTACAGCGAAAAGTTAACATTGAAGAGAAAACAAAATACTCATTGGCAATGATTTTGTCATAAAATTGGGCTTTACGCTGGATAAAATTATTTCATAAAGTTGAACGCGAAAAATTAAGACGGGATTTGATGCAAATCAAGGGCGAAATCATGAAAATAATTATGAATAATGAAACAGCGATTAGGGGACAGTAGCCAAGTGGAGGGAACTAGAAACATTCTGACAGGCTCGAGGTTTGTGCAAGACCGCAAGATGGCGATTGCTGTAAAATTCTGGATAACGGACAAGGGTTTAAATTTGTTTGATGTGATTATTTTCAATTTTGACTATCATTGAATGAGACAAAATGACTTTTGTCGCTTAATAACCCAATGTATTTCTTTTAACCCAATATATAGGACAATTTGCCATTGTTTGTTGTTCAAGAACGTTCTGCTCAATATAAGAAACCCCCGAACGAAGTGGACTGGATTAGACTGGTTTCTGGGATTCCCGGTAACTTAGTACATAGTGTAGTGTAGAGTAACTGCATTTCACATGTATTTTTATCTTTGTTCCAGGACCGTCTTGATAAAGAATGGAATTGGTACAACCAATACAGCCAATACAGAGACCTCCACTACACTTGACGACTATCTTTGATGAATCCTGCGTTACATATAAGCCTTCATGATACTCATACGACATATATTCTATTACTATTTTCACGTTACACAGCTCATTGAATTTTTCTTGTAAAAGAATCCATCGAGTCATTAAATATTTCAACGTCTAGCTTATCGATCTGTATTCATTGATAATATTCTCTGAAAATTAACAGTTATTATTCGTAATTATTATTATGCATACAGTTTCTTAGTTTTTAGTACTTGCTCTTGAGTTTATCCATAAACACTGCAGTTAATATTATTGTTCATCTCTATGTTATTAAATTTTGCAGAGAATTTGTATTAATCTTTAGTAGAGGAAATAAATTCCAATGCAAACTCAGGATGGAAAATATTCTATAAACCCTTGATCTCCTACGATTTTCAAATGATGTTCCTATTCGTTTTTTTCGCGTTTATTGTGAGAAGTGAAATTGATATACAAGAATTTCCGTGGAAAAATAATAATGCATTTACTTCGCTCTATTAAAAAGCAATGCAACTTATTATTTGGTTCTCTAACAGTCTATCATCTCAAAATTAATTAGTAATTATCTTCCCCCTCCCCACGTATGTTAATATGTCCGCAAGGAAAAAAGGCAGATTATCGTCGAACGTCAAGACTCCCTCCGTATATAAATACACAATTCCCGGGTCACTGGCGTCAGACAATCTTACTACTTCAAATTATCACAAGTGAACATCCAATATAAACATGAAATTCATTGCAGTTTTTCTATTATTGGCAGTGTTTACAGTATCTGCAAGTGGGCAGAATAATTGTCTGGAGCAGGGATCGACGGTAACGATAAACGAATTTATAAAAAAACAATTCATCCGTGAACTTTTTGTTTGAAATACGTAAATTGTCAATAGCCCCAGAGGTTTTCAAAAATGATTTGATTAGATACACAAAATTAAAGAGTGAAATAATGTCATAAAATTACCAATAAAGTTGTAAAAATAATTGTTCCACTTACAACTGAATTATTAAATATTATCTCAAATACCGTCGAAAGGAAACAACTCCTCAAAGTTTCTCTGCAGACAATTCGACGTGTTCATTTGTAGAAATAATATTTTTTTGTGTTAATTGTTCGTCCCGCAGGATTTTCAATCTGTATTAATAAATAAAAAAAAATGGGATTTTAGTGCTCAAAAAGTACCGAATGCTGCACATCCTATTGTCGATCAGGTCGTTGCATCAGGTGTAAGTACTTGCATTGTTGTTAATAAGGGAAAAATTATGAATTATATTTACGGTGGAATTATTTATTTTTAGGGGGAGATGTTTCGGATGACAAAGGCACTGATCCTTGCTCTAGGGCATTCTGTGCAGGCGGACCTTGCATCATTCAACAGGTCCAGTGTGTTCGAGCACCATGTCCAGGCATTGCTCGCTGTGCGCGAAACGAATGATTATTTATCAGAATTAATTGCCCAATGAGCCAAAAAATTTTAATTTTTAATGAACATCTGAACTTCGTTAACGTCTGGCGGTTCCCATCAATTTTCCTCTCATCGAATATTTGAACCTGACAACTTTCAATTTTTCTTCTATTTCTATTTTGATTTTTGATTTTTTTTTTCTTCGGAAATGTTGAGAAAATAAAAGTTCTTCTAACTTTTTTTTGAAGCAAACGGAAATCGCGTTATCACCTGGCGAAGTGGAAGGAATTCCAATGATTTCTTTGACTATGAAGGTAGTCAGAGTTTTTTATATAAAAAAATAAATTGTTAAGAAGAGGATGATACGGACAATTTCAAATTTTATGTGGAAGTCAATAATTGATTTATCCAATTACAAGTGAAGTAATAAGTCTTGGGAGCTACTGAGACCAATGAGATCCCCGGATTTTCCTGGATCCCATTAGTGGACTTCTGCAATTGATTATTCTCAAGGATCTCTCAAGGCGACGAGTCCTTGAGGCAATACGACGCACCAGGACACGGCGCTACGAGGCAGCTCACTTGCATGATGACACAGGAGGTGCCGCTCTCACAATCTGTCAAGTTGCAGGGATTCTCCCGGCCCTCTTCTCCTTCATTCTCTCCCCCTGCAAGCAAATCAAGTGGATAACCGACTCTGGGATCTTGCAGGCTGGTAAAGAAATAGCCTTTCAGCGTCCAAATACTCGTAAGTTCAGAGAAATTGCTCTTCAACGCACTCAAACTCAAGTTTAAAAAAAAAAAATGTTGATATGATTGAAATTGCTATGATAGAACTCCACGTATTTTTTTCGTACTAAATTTATATTATTCTTTACAACTAACAAGATAATTGTGAACACGTGTCGCCAGTCAATTGAAATTTTATTATTAGATAATTAAATTTTCATTTACACTGTAAAAAATAGGAAAATTAATGTGTGAATTTGAGACATTTTTCGTAGATATTTTTCAGATACTAAAATGCGTGGGAATAGGATAAACAATGGGTCTAAAAATTAGATGAAGAATTGTTTAAACAACTTTATAGTGTCTGATACTTACCCATAATTTTATTTAATCGTTTAATCTTAATCGTTTAATGACACAAAATAATACTCACAACTAGTGCACACTCCAAATCGACAATATTTTGTGCTGCATTCAGAACTACTGGTACACTGCAATAAAACAATAAAATAAATAAATAGAAAACTTCTCATTTCACCATATCATTCCCTCCTCAATATTCCAAGTATAAATTATTCTCAAAGCAAATCTAAGACGGGTCTACCTGAATTTGTTCTGTCGTAACTTCCCCCATTGAGGTCATCGCAATTACCAGCACCAGAAAAACAACAAAGAGTTTCATTTTTTTTAAATAAATTCCGACGTTGGAGTACATAAATACGTCTGAATACGCGTAAGTACGGGAACCCCCTCTTTTATACTTACCGCAGATTTTCCTTCCCCTTCCCCGCCGATTATTTATGCTAGTTACATAACAATTAACTCGTCTCACAATTATTAGATTCGATTAGATCATTTTCATTGACGATACTTTACAGTTTGACATCTCCTCCAGCGCCTTCTCTGTCTTTCTTATCCATTTATAAATACACTTTTACATTTATATACGTTTATATATGCATTACGCAATAATTAAAACATGTACATAGGTATCTTAGAATATTAACATTTTATTTTAAAGATAATAAATCGTACATGGAATTAACAGTCTGTTTCCTCTACACTTCTAGTATCAGTTTTTATATTATTATTATTATTTAAAGTATTGAAGTCTGTACAAAGAAGGTCCCGAGTTTGAATCCCGTTTTGGACTATCTATTTAGTGAGGAAAAATTTCTTGCAAATTTTATATTGACAATACTCCCGAATCCCAGCCAATAGTTACGTAAATTCTCTTCTGTGATGTAAAAAATGGGTAACGCTTGAGAATTTTGCATCAAAACGAAGCGCGGCCGACAACTAAGACAACTAAGTAGGATGGGATTCGAGATTATTCTCAATGTAAAATTTCCGAGAAATTTTTACTGAAGTAACGGATACTCCAGGCCGGGATTCGAACCCGGGACCCTCCGATTATGCATCCGGCGGTCTTCCGATCGAGCTATCCGGCTCCTACCCACTTCTTTATTTCAAATTTCTTGTATATATTGAACTCCGCCATTCTCCTTAGGTAATCATTTTAAAATTAAAGGAAATTTATAGAGCGACTGGTAATCGGAAGGTCCCGGGTTCGATTCCCGGTCCGAGATCTGAATTTTGTTTTCAGTTATTTGTGACTAAATATATTGAGAAGGAATTCCCCTCAATTCCAAATTCTTTCTCCCATTAATTCTACCTTAAAAAAATGAGGAACGCATTCCCTACGCAACAACAAAACCAACTGTTGTAATGAGCAGACTTCCCCAGTCCAACTGACAATTCGTTTCTTTGCGTTTGAAAATTCAGACGGTACTACATGAGTAGCTCGTAGTATCACAGTTCTTGGTTTTTATAGTTTTTTTATAGTTCGTAAGTATAATTTGCTAGCCTCATAATAAATATTTTTCAGAAATCCTTCAGCTTCAGATGAATTCTCATTTCCGGATTGCTATCTCCTGTTGTTCACCTGAAATTGTTTACCCTTTTACGATTAATCGAATCCAATGGGGCAATATGGCTCATGCGTTGCCCTCCACCATTCGTATTTAACACAACAATTCTATTTGCAGGCTGAACTCGTCAGCATTGAATCCATAAAGCGAACGGTTCTTTCCTTATTTACGTCATGTGCAGTACAATTATCCTCTTCGCTCATTATTTTTAATAACAATCTACTTGGTGAGACCTGGAAGTCTGGCCAGTTGGGTCATTGTTCATGAACAGTCGCGGTGAAAACATAAATCACAACGGACAGCTAGGGGCTCGATGGTGTCAGATGTATTCGTATCTCAATGTCGCCCGTGACTGCCTGTAGTGGTGCGATCGCACCGGGGATTCCCCCCGTTATATGGTCGGAGTAGCTTCTACCGCCTTCCGCGGTTATGCTTGCCGGCCTTTCCTCATGCAGTTGTTTATACAGCCTGATAGACACCGATAACATGATTCTTTTTACCTCATTGCTTTATTGCTAATCGGAGGGGTTTAAATGAGTCATTAGCCTTCCAATAACAGCTTGTTTTACAAGTTTTTGGAATGGGGTAGGGGAAATGCGTTCCAGATTTTTTTTATGGTAGGACAGTGGGATTAATGGATGGAAAAGATTTTGGATAGTTGTTGGAATTCCTTCTCAATATATCTAGTAAATAATATGTAAATAACATGTCAATGCCGGGCCCAAGGCCCTCGGACGATGGCCAGTCACAAGGCCTTGTGACGAGATACGCTGAAAGTAAATTTAACAAAATATTAATATAAAAAAATGGACTTCTCAACTCCGATACTTGTCAACTTTTTAACATCCGCAGAATTATTGGGGCATGGAAATTTTTGGGGATTACTACCCCACAAATTATTGCTAGCGAAAGCTAAGATGTCTAACGACGAAAAACATTATCAGCACTGACGTAATTTTTTTCTCTCCTAATTCATTATTTATTGATTGTTATAACTTATAGATTTTGTTACAATTAGATTGTTGTTACAATTAGATTGTTACAATTAGATAGATTTTGTTACAATTGAATATTCAAGCCCTTAAAATTCAGATTCCGTTCATTTGTTGTACAAAATAACTGAGTTCAGTTTTAAGATAGATAAAATTCGGTTTTGCCATAATAAATTAATTTAATTAATTAATTAATTCAATGCATAATTAACTTTTACTTTCGGTGATGCCACACGTCAAAGTAGTTCGCTCGATTGCCGTTTGGAATTCGATTAGGCTGGTGGACGACAATGAGGTACACCAGGACACGGGGGGTTTGGACATCTACCCTGTTGGATGACACAAGGTCCTCCAGCACATCTCACTAACCAACAGGGATTCGTACGACCCACTTCCCCCTGGATCGTTCCCCCTGCAAGTGGTAGAGAAGTTGATGCGGAAGTATCGAAATGTTTGCGAGAATCGACTGTTTTCTTATGAAAACGTCGAAACGTCATATCCGGTTAATTTTGGAATAAAAACGTCGGCTGTATTTTGGACTTCTGTCACGATCAGAGAAACAACAATCATGAAGGATATCGATAAAGAATATCTCATGAATATCTCAACCAAACAGCTGTAACCTTCCTTTTGCGGTTCCGTCATATTGACGAGAATAATAACAGTTTAATGGTGGTTTTAATTGATTGATTAAGGTACAAAGGGATGTATTGAATGAAGTATGGATAATCAAGTGAAAAAATGATGTGAATAAATTATCATTCTCCTTGAGATTACTAACTCAGAAAAGAAGTGATATTGATTTATTTTCCATTGACGAGTTTATCGATATAATGATACGATGAGCCGTGATATCGAACAGGAGGTTGCCCCTTCTGATGTTGTTTCCAAAAAGAATAAGACGAAGGCGGAGACTAATTCAATGAAAAAACTATGATAATGTAGAAATTACGAATGCAACGCGCCTTATTATGGTAGTTTCACATTTCTAATGGAGACCTTTCAATCTCGAAGGTAGGAGATACGATTAATCGATTACTCCCCTTTTATCGATTAAGCGATCCTCTCCGCGTGATTGATGTCAATAAATGACTATCTATTACTCACACTCGATACATTTTCCATCGTAACAATAGCCCGAGGAGCACTGGATACTGTCGGAGCACTGAAATCACAGATTTTTTAATGTAAAATTAATTCTGAAATTTTTTTGTTATAGTCTGTCGAATTTCCCGGTGGTTAAACGATAGTTGGCTCACCGAAGCTCCAAGGACTCTGTCGCCTTGTCCATTGACAGCCACCGACGACATCGTAATTAGCGTAAAAATAGCCAGGATCTTCATAATGAAGAATAATATTTACGTCGTTTTCCGATCCTACGAATTCAAAGTCAATATGTTGCGATATGAATGAATGTTTTGAATGCGGAGGTGTTATATAGCAGGAGGAAGTGACTCACATACTTCTGAAATGTATTCAGTATTAGGTTTTTTTATGATAATATTGTTATGTATTACTTTCATGCGATAAGACTATTTCTCCTCTCCCACTATCATTACGAGTAGCGCTCGTAATCGAAAACTTCGGTATGACTTTCGATAAAACGAGACCAGAATACTTGTAGAGTTGAATGGTGCGAGCAAAATTCGTGACGCGTCAGATGACGATCATATGACCGTCAGTGACTCGTTACCTTACCGATCCATGATTGGTCATTTACTGATACATGACAAAAATGTGACTGGCTTTTTTATGGCGGTCACGTGGTATCTAAGTAGTAGTACTACAAATTAAAAACAAGTAGGGAGCGGAGCCGATTTGACTGAAGAGATTTGACTATTTATTTCAATTTTGTTCTCATTTTGTTAGCGAGAAAAAAAATCAAGGATAAAAGGTGAGGAGTGGATTACAGCGGCAGGCCAGGTCGAGCCAAATAATTCCACTTGTTATCGCGAAAGTCAAATTTTCATGTCGAGGAAATCAACGAAACCGGAATTCTTTCCTCAATAAACACATTGTTGACTCTGTAAATATGCGCATAACAGCAAAGTGAACATTCGTTATAGATCCACAAGTCTCCACGTGAACGTTTGTATATAAAATGACCTCTTGTTCACAAGATATGTCACAAAATATTCAGTGACAATTGTGGCAATAGAGAAAGCGGATAAAAAAATGAAATACTTCGTTATTTTCTTCTTGTTGTTGGTATTGGCAGGTGTCCAAGGGCAGCGGATTCAACGCTGCCGACGTCTACGAACTCGGGTAAATCGATTGATCAATTTATTTAAAAGGATTGTTGGAATAGTTTTCCGTTATAAATGTATTAATTTTTTGAATTCCAGTGTACTGACAGTAAACAATGCTGCTCGACTTATTGCCGCGATCAACGTTGCATTCGATGTAAGTAAATAAAATTTTCCCTACTGCTCTTCACTTTTCCTCGTCCGGGGATTGGTACGGGCCCTTGCCCGAACTCGAAAAAGTGAAAATCACTACGGAAAAATATCGTTCCTGGGCTGTGGGCTGTCATTACAGAGTTAAAAGAAAATCTGAATTAAAATATCAATATAAATAATATTTATATTTATTATATTTATTTACAACGGTTGGGAATTAGGAAGGGGAATGCGTTCCACATTTTCAAGGTAGGACATTGGAAATAATGGACGGAAAGGATTTTGGATAGGTGGGAATTCCTTCTCAATATATTTAGTCCACAAATAACTAAAGAAAAAATTCAGATATTTTCAGACCGGGAATCGAACCCGGGACCTTCCGATTAATATCTGCTGAATTAATTATCTGAATTCAGAGTTAAAAGAAAAGAGGTGAAAAAATCATTTGAGAAACTTCAAAATAGCCTATATCGATGGGAAATGAGCTCAGCTTTCGAATGGCGCAAACCCCGTGGCGATAGGATCAATAGTTTTTTAGATATCGCCGAAAATGTGTTCAGCCAGTCGAAAACGGCCAAATCAACGGGCCCCGTGGTCAAAAATTGAAAAGTCGACAAGATCACGAAAATCAACATCTTAATAGGCTATATCGATAGGAAATTTCCTCAGCTTTTCAAATCCGTTCGAATTTGGGAGCTAGGCCTGATAGTTTTCAAGATATCGCCAATTTTCCGACAAAAATTTCAAAAAAGGGCCCTAAAAGTCGCTCAAGGGCTGAAAATATCCTGGAAGTG
>JAPYZM010002704.1:0-13074 GCA_030522845.1 Psyttalia concolor
TGGGATTATATCACTCGCCTTCGACTCGTGATATAAACCTCCCACTCGCCAAAAACCATTTTTTTTCACTTGTTACGAAATATACTATTTCATCTCAATATGTCGAAAAAGTACTTTTCAGTCACTCGACGCGAAGCGGAGTATTTCTGCTCTTATCTTCACAAAAAGAAATTGAGATTGAGGGAATGGGCCGTGCATCAGGAGGAAAAAAAATGTCAAATGTGTTTAATCCATTACTCTTTATTCTCATATCTCAAAAATATATCGCGTCCAGATGTATTACAATGTTCATACACTCCTATCATCGAGTACATTTCCACGAAAAATTGATTGTGAAGTGCAAATAATTATCCGCACAATCTCCACACGCGTCTGAATATATTAATATTGCTTAGGGTCATGTAAAAACTTCGTAGACTATCAAATATCGTCACATGGTGTTGCGTGAGGGCTTGAGAAATCGCAAAATGTCGGACGATTCCCTCGAAAAATCGACAATAGAAAAAGTCTCTTCCCTCATTACACATTGAAAAATCATGGCTCGTGATGCATAAATACGGTTCAATCATGCAATGAGTGTTCAAAAATTCAGGAATGAATTTGAGCAGAATGAACACTCAGGAATGAATTAGAGCCGAGACCAAAACAGAAAGAAAAAACGAACTCTCCAATATCTCCTGATCCAACGATGCAATTAGGATGAATTACGTCTCATTTTGAAGATTGAAAAAACTTCTTCAAACTGAAAAAAAATCGTTGAGTTTGACTCAGCTGATCTCGAGATATTGTGGACCGAAGGCAGTTCATTTTTCACAGAGAGAAATCGTATTTTGTTACTAAGATCCATAATTTAATTCTCCTTATATTAATTGAGGCCTTGAGCTACAAATAATTTCCATTATTCTTATGATTGAGCGTGATTTTCATCGCGAGAACATGGCGATTAAATACTCCAAAAGTTTCACTCAATCAAAGAAATTATTTCAGGAGATTAATTTCTCCAATTTCAATCATTAAAATTTTTTTCATTGTTTCACTCGATAAATCGTATAAAATGGTAAAAATTCAGAATATAAAGCTCTCCCCTACATCTCGGAATTCAGACTTAAAAATTTTCCCACTTTAAATCTCGACAATTTACTCAATACTGCCACTACTCATAACATTTTATCTTATTTATCCCCCGATAAAAAAAATCCATCAAATCAAACACCCCAATGAATTCATCTCCAACTTTTATTCCAAAAAAACCTCCACATCGTGTCCAAACAAAAAATTATCAATAGAAAATGAGAATTATTCTAAATAAAGAGAGAAATCTTAATCCGAAAAAATACATTTATGGCAACTGTTCCTCATATCTCTGTTGTGATGTTCTGACATAAAAAATAATCTTGCTCCATCACGAGGGACTAAACGACCATCAAAATCATTAAATTTCTCATAGAATTGACGTATGAAAGAGTTGATCAGAAATATTTAATCCATTTGTTTTGTTGAATCACCTGTGGAATTTCAAACCCCATTTGTTCTGCTGTCATTCTTTGATCGATTGATTTTTTTCTAAATTAGTTAGTGGAATTTCAATGAAATTTCCATGAAATTGCAATTGAATTCTACTAAAATTGTCGCGGAATTTCAATAAAATTTTCATGGAATTGCAATAGAAGTCTACCAAAAATCGATTGAATTCCTATCAAGTCCAAATAAAATCCTCACACAATTCCTAAGGAATTTATGTGTAATAAAAGTGAAATTCCGCTTGAATCATTATAAAATTCTCATGAATTTCTTTTTACATTTCCGAATCTCCAATTCTAAATACAACATATTTTTTTTTTCATTTCTAAATTATTTACAAAGTGGAAGTTCAAGCACCTTGACGCAAGTTTCAAATAAAATTATATCGAAACCCCAACAGAATTTCTTTACATTTACAATTGAATTATTATGGATTTAAAAAATAATTCCCATGCAATTCCTCCAGAATTCTCTTGAAATTCAAAAAAAAAAATCCCTGTCATTCCCGGAAAATTTTTATGAAATGCCAATAAAATAAACAAATTTCTGATCTCGCCCTGCAATTCCAATGAAATTCCTCCCAAAAATTCCTCTCTTTAAACGCTCAATTCCCTCTTCAACTTTTTCATACGTAGCGTCACTCATTCACAAAAAGAAAAAAAAAAGAAAAAAAATTATTTTAATCTAGTTCTTCGTCGTTGGAAGTTCCCTCGAGATCATCCTGGCGTCACAAGCTGACGAGTTTAGGTGGATTGGCGTCTGGTGAGCTGAGATCAACAGCTGAGATATTGTTTCTCTGCTGAGTAGAGCAGGATGGAACTAGTGGAGTTGACACAGGAGTCAGACCAGTGCCTCCCTCCATCAACGAATCAAAATTGAAGGGAATACCACTGGACGGGGTGGTGATTGGTACTCCAGCGACTTCATTAGCTGTTTTCATGAAGGAAGGTGTCTCAACTGTCTTGTAGCTAAGGGATTCTGGTCGGTGTTTGGGCTCCACAAAATTGAGACTTGTTGGTCGGTTGCTGTTGTCAAAACCCACTGGCAGGGAGTTTGGACGATTTGGTCGGTGATTTGGAGTCGATGTGTCGCGCTCTGCTGTATCAATGTATCCCGCTATCTCTGGTTTTATGACTGGTTTAATGTCCGGTGGAGAAGAAGAACGCAGTCGGCAGACTGCACGGTGGGCTTCTAGAATAAATTCCAACTCATCTTTTGCCTGTTGCAGCTGGTGGATCTCATCCTGAAGGCTCTGCTTCTTGTGCTCCAAGCCCTCGGTTTCCTGGAAAAAGAATTCAATGGTTATATAAGAATTACTTCCCAATTTGATCGGAATTCCAGTGCAATCTCATCGGAATTCCACTGCAATTCTATCGAACTTCAGAATTGAATGAGAATTTCAGTACAATTTCAGTAAATTTTTGTTGGGATTGAGTGAGAATTATGACGAAATGATTTTCAGAAATTACCTACTCAACAATTTTTACTACTCAAGAATTCTATTCAAATTTTGATGGAATTGACTACGAATTCCGTTCATATTCTTTGAGATATAAATGCCAATGCATTGCAATTCCCTAGAAATTGTTTTGGAGCTGACTGAGAATTTTGTTGAAAATTCCGGACAGATTGAATTCGAATGGAATGATAATCCTAATGAGATTCCACGAAAGAACAACTGCAATTTCCCAGGAATTGTCTGGCAATTCCAGTGAAATGTCTCGGAAATTCTTCCACGAGAATTAAATGAAATTCCAACCAATGATGATTAGAATGGCGCCGTGACTCTACATGAATGCCGAAATTTCTCTGGGTCTCAACAATCTCAGGTGCAAAATAAATTTCGATCAAACTTACTTCAAGTAGAGCATTGGTATGATCCATTCTTCGTTTGCGGCATCTAGCAGCAGCCATTTTGTTTCTCTCTCTCCTGACCTGTCGTCTCTCCTCCTCCTCCGGAGACATGCCAATTGTCCTTGTGGGACGTCTGCCCCCCATGTTTCTTCTGGCCTGCTGAATCGGTCTCGATTGCTGGTTCTCCAGGAGGACGGTGTTGTGGTGCTGCTGCTGTCCACAAGTATTCTGAGTTTGTGCCGGAGTCGGCTGAGAGGGCTCTACCAGGGGTGGTACGAAACCCGCTTCGCGGCTGTGTTGACCGGATTCACTCGCCAAGTCCAAAAATGTCTGCTCAATGCTGCGGAGGGTGGTTGGAGTCAATGTTGGAGTTGTTCGAGTGGGAACCCCACTATGTAGACCATCGAGTGATGCCAGCTGCAATCATAAATAAAGAAACTATTAAAAATGATAATTAATAAAATTGATAATCACAGTTTACATCTCAACCATCGGCCCAAAGCTCTCATTGAAATCGAGGCATGCCCGACCTTCGGTCAGGAGTGAACCAGCATTGGTCAACTGTCGGCCCAACGTCGGCCATCTCTCATCTCCCCCTGAAGTTACTTTTGTCATTTTTTAGTGACACAAATGGAGAAGGATCGCTTTCCGGCGAGTCTCTCCACGAATAAATTGTTAAAAATAAAGCCCTTATTTACACTCAACTCAGTAATCTGAAACACGTGTGTACTCTCCTAATTTTGGCACTGACGGGAGGGAACTTGTAATAAGAGTTAAAAAAAATACTGTAAAATATTTAACTACATGGACTGTAATTCCCTCTTTATATTGAATCCACTGCATGATATCGCAGGAAGAGATAAAAATATCGGTGATCCGGTCGATATGATATCACCGAGATTACCCAGAAAATCCACTTTTCTGTGAAATCTAACGAAAATGTGGAATTTTATGTGTATATTTTCCCATTCAATTTCAAATTATACTATATATTTTCAAACTGAATGCCTGGAGATAGACTCCTCTGTCATCGCTAAAATTACAAACACCCAAAAAGTGAATTTAATTGGCCTCCACCCACACAACGCGTCAAAAAAACACTGACGGAACGGCAAATATCAGGGACTAAATATCAATCTATCTCTCTTGGTACGGACTAGAATACATTTTTTTTCTCTCTAATGGAAAAAATTAAATTTTTTTCCCGCGTACGTTCACCTTTGGCGGTTCAAGAAACCTGCGATTACCCGTCCAGTCACCGAAATCTGGTGCCGACAAGTCGAGACTCGTCGGTGAGAACACGTGACGGCTCTCGTGTATTCTTGAATTTCCCAATCGTAATTCACACAGGAAGGAGATCATAGTGATGAACTTTCAGAAACGCTTGGTCGAAATTTCAAGGACGTAGGCGGTGAGGTCTTCCGAGTATGTCGCAAAAATTTGTTCCCCATTTACTGTTTGCGTAATGTCTTCGAAACTAATAGATATAATAAAATTGTGGAAAGACTTCTTTTGGAACTCCTCATGCTTTCGACAAACACGAGCGATTTTGTTATCGCTCCAGATTCCAAGATATTTTGCAAAAATTCAAGTTCCTCTGCACAGTCGACCCGAGTCGGGTCAACTTAAGTCCCCAAGAATGATGCCCAGTTTCTTTTTTCATTGCACATTCAATTAAAAGCAAAAAATTAAATGACACGTCCTTTATCATTTTCCAATGCACCAACGCTTTGAGGTACACAAATTTTCATCATAAACATTTTTATAGTTTTCACGATACCCTACAAAAAAGGTCTTCATGAAAATTTCGCTATAGTCGTTCAATATTGAGATATCCGGATAAAATTGTCACTAAATCCCCAACAAGTCCCCTGGAATTTTTTTCCTATCCCACATTCAATTAAGATCAAAAAAATCGACGACACGTCCCTTGCCATTTCACGCTGCAGCAATCCCCAGCTACAGTTTTCGCCGCTTCAGAATCGCCGCCGCAAAAAAATTCTCAGTTTTCGCCGAATATCTGCAAATCTAATAGAGATACTCCAATAGACCTTATAACCATTCTTATAGCCCTTACTCTTGCCCACAAAAAAGGTCCTTACAAAAAGTTCGCTATCTCCCACGGATACTGAGATAGCCTGGTGGGATGGTCACTAAAGTAGGATCGTCAACTCTCAAATCATCCCGATAAGTCCCCAGGAAGTTCCTCAAAAATTTTTCCCCATCCCACATTCAACAAAGTCCAAAAAAAAAGCCGACACGTCCCTCGCCATTTTACGCTGCATCAATTCCCTGGTGCACGCCGTTGGGCTGCAGAATCGTCTCCCAAGAGGATTTCTCTATAAATAATCACTAGCGCCCTAATCGACTTCACATTGCACCACCGACCCCATCATCTAGTTCATTAAAGCCCAAGCTCTACCCCCGAACTAAAACCTATCGAAGAATTAATCAGAAAATGAACAACAGCACTTCACAGTTGTCATGTGGTAGCCACCACTTCTCTCTCCGCAATGACGTCAATGCCAAAGCAATCAAGACATATCTGTCTGTTTTCAAAACGATATTTTCCTCCTCCCATCAGATAATTACCTGCTGGTAAAGCAACTCCTGAGCCAGAATATTCGCGATGTCAACAGGATCGATGGCTGTCGCCATGTCGTCTTCGTTTATTCAAAATGATTCAATACGATGTCACCGATTTAACGTAAATCGTTGCTCAATCATTTAAAAAAATCTAATAAAAAAACGAATTCCTCGCAATTGTTACAATATAATGAAACAACAACTGTGGGGAATTGAAAAAACTAAATCGTATCGTTCGTTCGTGATGAGATCGTTTGGTCGTCGGTTATTGGAATATTGAAATCCTTTCTCGAGCAAGTCAGCAAAGTCCGAAAACCCGCGTCCTTCTCGGATGCGTCGTCAACCGACGCCTATCTAACACTGAAAAACAGCTTCAACTTTTCTTCTACCCCTCCATACCGTCGTTGGGACTAAAATAGCGCGAATTTGCGAGCATGTGCGCACACAGCTAACGGACCAAAGACTTTTAGCGTCATCTTCATGGATCATTTTGAGAGCACACTCACCAATTATTTTGATTAATTCAAATGAATATGGGGATTTGGTCCATGATCTGGGGCTATCCGAGGTTTTTCTGGAGATTCAGAGGGTAAGGCAAGGGCGAAATAGAAGTCTTAATTAGAGTTCTATGTTTAGGGCACCTGCGGAGAGATGATGGCAAAACGCCAAAGACCACTCGCACTCACAGAAATAGTTATTAAGACGGATAAAAGATTAGGTGAGTCGTAAAAGTTTCAACGGCAGGCCATAAGTTGAGCCCAATCTGTCATTATTTTTTCCCCACTGCATTTGACATTTTTTTGAGCTTCTGTGGCGCCATATTTTATCGGACTTTACGGATACTGGCTATCTCTTCCGCGAGACCCACCACAAGTTGACAAATGCCAATGCAGACCACTTTTTCATGACCCATCTGATAAGAGATGAGGACCGGATGATGTCGGTATGTCGCGGAATCTTCAGAAAGCTACCGGCATTCCGCGATTCTTATTATTAGAATCGTAAATTTTGCAACGGAAGTCGAGTCATTCGACTATCCGGAGATGAGTTTTTGGGTTTTGAGAGTAATCGCAATGTGTTCGGGGAATTTGTTCTTTCCGATAGTTGAGTCAGGCTTGGCTTGTCAACTATCAATTACTGTTGAGTAGCATATTTCGGTGTTAACTCTGCAGAAGTCCCAATTTCCCAGGAATGTTGTCTCTAATCAGGCGTTTCTCCCAATAACTTCCACCGGGAGTGAACGCTGAGCCTTGATAATTTGAATCCAAAGGCCAGACCTTCAATCCTCTGAGGAATGCATGAAACATTCCAGGAATGTCGGATCGGAAATGATGCGAATAGCTGGGGCTTCCCATTTCAAGCATTCTTTCTGATATGAAAACATGGTCTCCATCAGAGACAATTTATCTATTCACGTCGTGTCATCAGTTAATAGGTTTCCGCTTCATTTTTCGTAAATCTTTCCAAAGTATGACAAACATTATGGGAATTGATAAAGTCTTCAATTTTGATATTTCCTGCCAGTGCGGAGATGCTGATGAGATCAGTGTCAGTTGTTGTCAGTTGTTGTTGTGACGCCAATGGTGACATGTAATCATATGAAAATCCTTTATCAACATTGGGCTTATTTCCAACAAGCCATCCTTTCCGAATTTCAGAGATAGGGCAACAGTTGAATCCGCAGCGTTCTTCGTCCTTCAAGAACGCTGTCTGCATAGAGATAAATTAGTTCGTTGACATGAACAATGCCCTCTTGCCTTCCAAACTGAGAAAGAAATATCATTTTGCCAATCACATATTCTTCAGACAAGAATTGGAAAGAAGCTTTTGAGTGTAACTTTCTGCCATTTGGTGGTTCTTCCATCTTCAAAATATGTAAAATGATTGGAAATCGCTGAAGAATCGTCTGTTGATCATCTCTTCTACTGAAGAAATGTAAGAAGGGAATTTATATGGCGTTTCACATTCTTGTCACGTCACAGCAAACCATTAGATGGAATTTAGAATAGGTAGGATGGGTTCCGGGATTATTCTCATAAAATTTACAATCCCGGAAGCCACTGGATTTGGCAAATCAATTAATCCGTCGATGTTGATGATGATCTAGACACCGTATTCCTAAAGTATCGAACTCTCTCCAGATAATCAATTTTTCCCAAATATTAAAAATAAATAACTAAAATATGCTTATCATTTCGACGAGCGAAAGAATGTAGTTTACGCCAGAATCAATTGATCCGTTGACGTCAATAATGACCTAGACAACAACTTCCGAAGGTATTTTCACTTCCTTCAAACAAGCTATCCTTCCCAAATATCAACAGACAAGGAAAGCCAGATCAATACCTCTCTCGATCATTCCTTTTAGCGTAAGCTAATCAAATAAACATCAAATCATGTCCATTCTTCAATTTGCCTGAGCAATACATCACCATTACCAAGACCAAATTCTCAAGCTGCTTTCTCCCAACAAGCCATCTTAAACAAATATAAAATTTCAATAAATCTAGCGACAGCTACACCGGCATCAGCTCGCTAAACTTAGCATCGAAATGGACATGTAAGTATATCGACGCGTATCAAGTACTCGATAAACACTCCATGAAATACGATACGAAACGATGAAAAGCCTCTTATCTCTGTTGGCAAAATACAAAAACCAACCGCTCGGCCTCAATTACAACTAAGCATAACAAGCCAGATTCACCTTAGAGTCATTTCTCATTACTTCAATCAGACAAAAGCAGAAAAAACTGTTATCCCAAAATTTTCATTAAATGTCTCTAGACGTGAGCGCAAAGACGAATAAAAATTTACCGAAAAACAAAATTATTTATAAGTTCATTTACATATTTACTTATTTCAGTTTACACATTTCATTGCCAAAGTGCAATTGATTCAGATTATTTACAATTTTTACAATAAAATTAATTAAAAAGTAAAAAATGGAGGAAAAATCAAAAAGAATGGGGAAAAAAATCACTAAAAAATTGATTTCATAGAATGTTTATGAGAGAATAAACTATTGTATCGGGTAATTAATTCCTGGCAACAATTAAATTGTTTAAACCATTGTATCACGGAGACAACAGGTGACGGGGGAATTAAATGCAATGAATCGCCCGGAATTTGAAAAATAATTAGACGGATTATGATCAATGGTACGAGGAAAAAAATCGAGGGTGAGACATTTGCTCGAGTGAGAAATCAATCAATTTATTTCAATGTGAGACACACATTCAGTTCCGCCCGCATGTATTATTCATTAACCAGAGAGGATTAACTCAATGTATTCCATTCTATTCTCACCAGCATCATCATCATCTACATCAGTGGAGATAAAAAGTTGTCTTTCACTCGTGAATAATTGTCTAATATTTGGAATCATTAGAACAGAAATATTCTAGGTTTTGAGGGGGCAGAACAAAGGAAAACGGCTATCGTTCCTTAAATAATTCGTCCAACGACCCCGAGAGACCAGAAAATCCTCCACTCTTTCGAAATACTCGTGTGCAAACAAAGGAACGTCTTTAAACACCCAGCGATGATGGCAAATAAAAAAATTGTCTTGAAAGAAAAAGAGAGAAAAAAAAGCCACCGACGGATGGTCTGGTTTTTTCCTTTGTTATCGGGTCTCGGGAGATTAGCTATTGCGAGGTTGAGGATTCCGGGGTTTTCCGGGGATCTAAGGGAATCGCGGGAGGGGGGGCTCTCTCCCCCTCTCGAATATGATCTTTGAATTATTCACTCCCGAATTATGGAACCTCAAATATGCAGATTATTTGGGTCGTCAATCTGGAACAAATGGTCGATGTTTTCAGATCTTTCCGCAGCTTTTTATATATATCTCAGAATCTAACACAGATAGCGCTATTTTTATAATAACATTTTCTATAGGCCTTGAAATTCTCTACGAAAAACGCTATAACAAAAAATTTCATATTTCTGTTAGTTTCTCAGATATCTATCAAAATCTAACGAGTCGTTGAGTGAAATCGATTCATTTCGTCATTTCGTCATTTGTCGTTCGTCATTTCGCTATTCGTTTCCATTTTTTTTTGGGAATAACTCGGGAGTTACGAGATTTCGAAGGACTACAAATGAACTCCTTACGACAATGAGCTTCAATTCAATGCCAAATTATCCATTTCATTTTTCCAGACTGTTCTTCACTTTTTTGGAGATATTTCGAAATCTAATCGAACTAGCGAAAATAGTCCCTGATCCTTTTTTGTAGCTCACAAAATTATGGACAAAAAGTTTTTAGAAAAAAAATCTGTAACCCCATTACTTTGTCAGATATTCCGAAAAAAAAAAACAAGTGCTGAAAAAATTCCTCACAAGTTGAATGAATTCCAGGAATTGTCGGGCATAAAAGAGCCTCTGAAGTTACGAGAGTGGGGAGGTTTCAGGAGGTGGGAGGACTTCATGAAAATGTCAGGCCAAGATCAAGAGGTCGGTTAACCTGCGTGTCCCGACCATCAAGGACAATTCCACAAACAAAAAAATCTAAATAAATAATGAAATCCATTTTCACTGAGTGAGTGCTATCCACTGCCCGCCGACATTTTCCCTCTCACTCTCGGTCGCGTATTGCGCGGGAATAATGAGGCAATCCATGGGAAATTCCAGAAAAAATAGCCGCTTATTTTCTCATTAAATCGAAAACCGTTGGTTTCTCCCACCACATCCGCTGAAATATTACGAACAAATACTCGTCCTTTATTACTCTTTTAATTCGCAAGAACGTGAAAAAAAAATGGTTCGTCATAGTGCGACGCAGTTTCGATTGTCGAAGGAAACGATAAAGAATTCCAGATGAATAAAAAAATGAGTACGATGGGCGTAAAAAAGCAGTGAGACAAAGGACTAACGATAAATGAGTAGCGAATGGCGGTAATTTACAGGTTTACAACGAGGCCATTTTCGTCGAGCGAGTGACGTTGTTTTTTTTTTTTGCCAACCGTGGGAGCCTTAAAAGGACGGCTTTTTGCGAAATAGTGACTTACCAATCCTCCCAACAATCCCAAAATCCAGTAGATCACTCCAATAGTGAGAACTGTTGTCAATTCACTTGAACAATTCCTTCCTCATGCAATTTTTTATCTTCCGAAGCGAAGGAAAAAAAATAGTTCGCTCGATGCGGAATAAAACTGGAATTTTTCACGATTTATTCCTCTCGAGATGAGGAGTGAGGAGATTCAATGAGCCGCGACCTTAATCGCAGAATCGATGACGTCGTGGAGGTAAAAAAAAAATGTGCGAGGAAAAAGAGAGACGCAAGGATAAATTCACGCGGACGTTGGAGTAGTAGAAGTTTGCGGTGCGGAGTCGAGAGTGACACTGACAGTGCCTCGGCTCGAGTTTCTGTCATCATGGTATCACCACATGGCCCGAGCCTGAGATCGGCCGCAGTCGGAGGGACTCGGCCGCCGGTCGGAAAGTCCCAAGTGCCTTCGGAGGTGTAGGGAAAATGTTTTTTTTTGTTTTCGGGGGGGAAGGTGACGCGAAAAGTGGAGGGATTTTGGGACTACGTTGGGCTTTCTTTTCTTCGGAGGGGCGGGAGAGGGTCAGGGAACTTTCGTCATATCGTGCAAGAGTACGAGGAAAATGATGACAATGAGATCGATTGGATTGCGTCATTTGTCAAGTTGAAGATGTCGACCGGGTTTTTTGGGTTTAGGAGCAAGTCTCTCGCAAAAATGCGGCTTTAGAAAACGGAAAATTCTGACGTTGTAGAGGAAATTTCCTCTACTACAAAAAAATTCTCGTGTCATTTTCTCCGAAATGTAGTGGATTTTCGAGGAAAATCGAATGTTCAAAAGTTTGAAAATTTTGATTTTCCAGAGTAATCCAAACGTCAAAAATCTGATGCTGAAATATCTCGTTAACGAGTGATTTTGAAGAAAACTTTACGAAAAAGAATTTTCCGGTATATTTCCTCACCTTTAAAAAAGATTTTATGCCTTTTTATTGCAAATCCACTTCTTCTTGAGAACAATAGACATTTTCGGTATCGTGAAACACCGAAGCTGTCAATAATTTAGGATGAGGCATTTCCCTTCATTCCCAATTATCCCAAGAATCAATGATTCACAAAAAATAAATAAATTTGTTTATTATTTTATTATTCAAAATCACTTCAACCTGGGAATATTCAATCAAATGCATAAAATGAATTTTCCGACATATGAGAATGAAAAGGATGGCATACTTTGCGAATTCTGGTAACTATTTAATTCATTGAAAGGTCACGTGGAGGTGACCGACAATTTTGGCAATGGGCTTGAAAATTCTAAATGTCATCGAAATTTTTATGATAATCTAGCACGAAAAATTGCCTTCTGAATTTTCAAGTTAAATACAATATCTCACCATCGTTTTAATTTAAATTGAAAGTCAAATGAAAAATCTTAAAAATTTAAATAAAGTTATTGTCGAATTTTCAAGAAATTCACCAAATAAATCAATCAAAGTCTCTTTGTCCCTTTCAAACCTACTAAAAATCATCAACAATTACCGAGAAATCTGTTTATTCTGTTCCCGCACACCGACGTAAGTGATTCCTAGTAAACCTCGCACACTAGCCTTTCATTTTTCATCATGTCGAAGGCACGGTCGACCTTCTCACTCTTTTTTTTCTCTCTCATCTCCATTTTTACATTTATCCGAGTCCGGAGTATCACAACGTCTCGACCACAAAGAAAAAAGTCCCCCGACAATTGGTTTTCAATTGTAATAGAGAACACAGTCAAATGAAATCGCCTGTGGAGGGCTAAAATTCAGAGACTCGATAATTAGTTTTCCCTCTTATGATATTTTTATATTCCCAAGAATCAATTGAATTTTTTAAAATCTCATCTACACTTTTTTAGAAATATTTCGAAAACTAAGCTAAATAGCGAAAATACCATCTGATCCTTTTTTGTGGCTCCGAAAGTAATCCACAAAAAAGTTTTTATCAAAAAATTCGATAGTCTAATTGTTTTTTAACATATCCGTGAAAAACAAACGATAAATAGTATATTGCCGGATGGGCGTTATGGGGTTTTTTGCTCGCGTGGTGTTTGGCAAACCGAGCCGAAGGCGAGGTGGCCAACCACGCGAGCAAAA
>JAPYZM010002705.1:0-14048 GCA_030522845.1 Psyttalia concolor
GTTCCATACAATATTTTATGTCATTGTGTCCGTAATCCGCGATTTAACCGAGCGAAGCGAGGTTAGAATCGCGTGATTACGGGCACCTATGGCATAAAGAAAATAATACCCGACTATTGAATTATCTAGATACTTATTATGATTTCGCGATGAGATTAAGGCCCGGGTGCAATAGTTCGTAACCCCGAAATCGCCGTGACTAATTGCAAGAAAAACAGTTACTAAATCAGGAGCAAACCTCATTTTGGACCTCCATAGACGATTTCTGCAGGTCAGAAATTAGATCTACTGATGATTTGATCAGTGTTTCACGTGTAATCAGGGTCGGCGATTTCGAGCTGACAAATTATTACACCCGGCCCTTAAAGATCATGCAATTGTCTAGATTATTATCGCCTCACTCCGAATTCAGATGGAATTATTGTCAATTATCTTTCCATCATCTTATATTATCTCAGATTATGAGATCATTCTTTTAAACCCATGAAAGATAATTTATATGTTCAAGATATTCAGGCAAATCCCATAGCTACAGATGTATTATGTTGAAATAAAAAAAAAATTATATTATTAATAATTTATTTTTCATCACGCTGTGTTGGAAAAGTAACGTTTTTGTCACTCTCCGCTTCGCGTCGAGGGACTGAAAAGTGTTTTTTCGACACATTGAGATAAAAAATATTGTTCGTAACGCGTGAAAAAAGTGGTTTTTGACTCGTGGGATATAAGCCTCCCACTCGCCAAAAACCATTTTTTTTTCACTTGTTACGAAATATACTATTTCCGTACTGCTCATCACTTTTCCTCGTTCGGGGATTGGTATATGGGTCCTTGTCCGAACTCGAAAAAGTGAAAATCACAACGGAAAAATATCGTTCCTGAGCAATTGTTATGGGGTTTTTTACCCTCGTGGAGTTTGGTGAGCCGAACCGTGGGCGAGGCGGCCAACTACGCGAGTCAAAAAACCCCATAACGACAGGCCGTAAATATACTATTTGGATTATACTAATTATCTTAAACATTTCAATTATCTTTATTGTGTAATGGTAGTTAAGACATGACTGTCTTATCTCTGAATCTTCAACGGTTATTTTCTAAACTCAGGAAGAATTCTGATAAAAAAAAATAATATCTGGCTATTAAATTATTTAGATACTTATTATTATATCGAGATGAGCTTAATGGCACAATTACCTCGATTATTATCCCCTCGCCCCGAATTCAGATGGAATCATTGTCAATTGTTTTTGGATCAATCTCACATGATCGGATAATTGTTTAAAAACAGATAAAGGATAAGGAATTATCTATGGACCATACATTATCGATATAATAAGTAGTTTTCATAGGATGAAATATTTTTCCGTACTGCTCTTCACTTTTCCTCGTCCGGGGATTGGTACGGGCCGTTGCCCGAACTCGAAAAAGTGAAAATCACTACGGAAAAATATCGTTCCTGGGCTATCGTTATGGGGTTTTTTACTCGCGTGGAGTTTGGCAAGCCGAGCCGTAGGCGAGACGGCCAACCAACTATTTTTTTTTAATACTATTTTTCCAATATTTTTGTCATGATATTTACCCATGAAAACACTTGAAAAATTAGTTTGAATTTACATCTGAGGCAAGTAAAAATTTTTTTTTTTTAACTGAAATAAATGAATGATTGAAAAAAAAGATTTCTCATGCTTCCATCAGGAAGACCCCCCAACCTAATATATCCCTAAAATCATTCGGAATGTGGAGTGGTACTCGAGATGATGCCAACAATAACCGCAGGTCACGTGTCTTGTCCCTTGTGGTGAACAAACTCGTGTACTCTCGCCTCATTCAATCCATCGTATATACTTCCCACCCCTCAAGCTACTGGATCTCATTGAGGATTAATGACACCATCGTGAATTCAAACTCATTCAATTAACATATGAATATACGATTTATGGTCTACATTATCCTCTCACGTGTAAAATTTCCCCCAATTTTTTTTTGTTCAACCAGAAATTTTGAGTTCAGTGGAGTTTAAAATTAGCAGTGAAAGCGGTTACAATTTATTCACAGACGGATGAACATTTTGTATTTCGAAGGGATGATACCGTGAGGGTGGGCAATTGTCTTCTGGTCCATTTGATGTTACTGACACCCACTAGATAAACCACATGTCACATGAAAAATAATTCGATAATTCTCTCTACGAAAGATTTTTTTTTCTCCTGTAAAGCTCAACTCAACTCTTTAATGAATTGTGTTTGTATTTTTAATTAATCGCTGATGAGACATTTACCGCAGTGAAAAATCCAATTGTCAAATTCGTTGGGTGAAATGTTTAATTAAACAATTGTAAAAATTTAACAATGGTAATATCGATTGTAATTGGATCAAACGGATAATTATTATCACGTATTCAACAATTACGAAGTCTATCTGATTCGACGACCCAATTATACTATCGACAATGCGATAGCCCCAGGTTGCCATACATAATTTATTACGATAATCCTGGGGCGTTTGGAATAGCACGCAATACCAGTAAACCATATAACAACCGTATAGGACTGTCCCATTGGCATTCGGTCGGATTTGGTAGGCGATTTGGATTTTTCGGTGGGACAAAATGCAATTTTTTTTCTAGAATATTTAATTTTTAAATAAAAGTAGTATAAAAACAATCTAAATATCAAACATTAAAATCTTGGAAAAAATTTAAACTAGAACAAACAATAATAGCACCTTTCTGTTGTATTCAAAATAATTAATTAACAAATCTAAAAAAATGCAAGAAAGATAAAGTCCGAAAAAATGAAAAGTCTGCGTCCAATTGTGCAATTTCTTTGAGTAATCAAAGTCTTTGACTCTCCTGAAATTTAGTAATTTTTCCCCTTGATTTAAATTTGATGTTTCATCGTAATGTCCTTTGTACCAATTCAGTCGCAAAGAAAAAAAGTTTGAAGAAATTTCTTGCAAGATCTATCTCTCCACCGAGATAATCTTCCGGATAACGAAAAAATCCGTGCCAATTTTCCAACTCAATCAAACGCCTCAGATTGATGGAGCCTTGAGTGAAAATGTTACCGCGGCCCTAGACACGCGGAAAAAAAGTCGAATGAAAGGGATGGGGGTAGCGAAGTAAGTGCTCGAGATTGGTTGAAAGTGTTCGAGTGAAAGAGAGAGAAAGAGAGAGAGTGCAATATGCCTCTGAGTACACAGAGGGCTACCACCTCCTGGCTCGCTGTTACCAGCAACAGGTGTCCGTCAAACAGAATCTGAGCCAACTAGGCACGCGATATTTGTTGGTAATTGATTTGTCAGTGTTGAAAAGTGAATAGTCAACCCCGGAAACACTATTTTCACCCGAAAAATGTATCAAATAGAATAGCGCGAGGTATTACCCAGGATTGTCACAAAAGCCGACAAATTTTCATTTATTTGGATGGAATCGGAAATCATGGCAATCAAGAGCCAGGGTAAATTCCAAGTGGAAAACTCAATATGATGACTTATTTTGCTCCAGTAGTTCCCACGAAATCTCGATAACTAAATGAAAAATTTTTAAGTGGGGAAAAATAGAGTTTTTCACGTCAAATGGCCCTAGTTGTCTAATGGGATAGTGTCCCATACCGAAAATCATCTGAAATTACTTCCAAAAATCTATCCTACTAAAGTTGAAAAAAAATATATTCTAATGGGTCTGGAATTTCCCGGACATTCTACATACATCCTCCCATCTAGATAATTGGACTTATTAAAATTTTTACAATTGCAATAATTCTCAAAAATGAAAAAAATTCGGAAAAAAATTGATGAAATTTCACCGGAAATGAAAGACCGCAATTAAAAAATGACGAAATACCCGCCAGTGTTATCGCTGCATGCAGCAATTGTAGTGTTGCAACAATAGCGAGTTGGAGAACAGCTTGACTCGGGCCGATCTGCGTAATAATACTGAAGGCAACGTCATCGCTCTCATTTTTCCCTCATTTTGTTGTTAAACTCCTGGACGAAAATTCCTGGAGGCCACGAATTAGTGTGAAACGAGCCGAAGGGTTTCTCTACAATTCGGGTGGGGTTTAGAGTTGGGCCCCCGCGCGATCCCAGTGCCCACGGTCTGGCGACCACAGCACGCGACACCATATGGTCTATTCCCCCCTGTGCAACAATGTTACCGCTATTCTACATGAGCCAAGTTGATCCCTTTCTTTGGGTTTCTTTGGCCACTCGTACCTGTATCTCTTTCCCATATTTTTCCCTCCGAACGGAGGCTTTGCAATCCTTTGAATTTAAGTTTTCAATTTTTTAAAGATTTTTCATGAGTCGTAATTCGAAAAGTGCGAAATTATTTATTTTCAGTTTCCATGCAATGTTTCCAATTTTTTTCACACATGTAGCGTATAATATTTTTTGAAATATAAAATACAGTAGTCTTTGAATAAGATACCTCACGCTCCGAGCGCATCCCTCCATTACCAGCAGCGGACTACGCTCGACCAAATATTCGTGGCGACATACTCCACATAATAAACCCAGCGTTCGAGAAATTTTCGCATAATGATTCACGATGAAGGAGCAATAATTTGATCAATCGGAGTGATATCAATGCACTGGAGTATTGTTTAATGTTAAGAGATGTAGAATAATATCACACAGATTCTTACGGCCTATCAATAATGGTATTAACCGTACGTGCTCGTAGAGTACGTGAAAACACTGAGAGTAATCATTAGGGAAAATATTCGAATTCATATGTTAGAGGGATTACCAAGTAATCATTAATCATGAATATCAGCTAAACTTACGATTTGTAGTATATTTCCGCCCTGCCGTTGTGGGGTTTTTTACTCGCATCGAGTTTGGTGAGCCGAGCCGTAGGCGAGGCCGCCAACCACGCGAGTCGAAAAACCCCATAACGATAGCCTAGAACCGATATTTTCCCGTGATTTTTCCGTTCTTATTTTAGTGATTGTCACTTTTTCAAGTTTGGGCAAGAGCCCGTACCAATCCTCGGCAGCACGGAAATATTATTTAGGCCGAGGCGTTTTATGTGTCGTATCCGACCTCCAATTCCTCCTCACTCGGGCGATCTACGAAGCGGGGGACAACAAATGTTAAGAATTTCACTCGCCGACTATCCCTCAGGTATCTTATCCGGAAGTTCTACGATATTTCGATTTCTTATCTAAGAGTGAAGTCCCGAAGACTTTATGGAAAGCTTATTCCATATTCAATTTCACGAGTGAGTGGCGCGGAGGCGAACGTGGAACGCGAAATGGCCGCCGTATGGCTCGCATTTCAATTGAGAAGTTACAAAAATAATAACACCGCTTTGGTTGAAAATATAACGATCGTGTTAATTTAAAAATGTTTAAACCCTGAGTGTAACTGGATAATCAGCTAGTTTGAACAAAAAGTAAATTGCGCAAACGAAAACGGACAGAAGCGCGAGTGATAGAAGCAAACAGTAGTTGTTGGCAACTACGAGGCTTTAATAGGGAGCTTGCATGATTTTTTTAAAAATATTCTATGGAGTGATCTCCATAAGCACTCTTTATAAAAAAAAATTTTCAAAAGTGATTGATTAACTAGTTATCATTTATCAAAAAAGTGAATTTTGTAATGTTCTAAAAGTACTCATGACGTCAGAAGGTGCGCTCTGACGTCAACAGTACTTTTTCATGTGAGGCCATCCGCGGCAACAATGTACCACGGCTGTCAGTATCTCGGCTCTAACCAAAACAGAACAAAATATTGCAAGATCAGATCTCAATTCGAATATTATTGTTTCACTGGCATCTCAGGCGGCTATTTGAAATGTCACAATTATAGCGGGCTTGTTTTAATAAAACCGAACACCCTAAAAGTCGTCACCCAATGTCTTTTACGCCCCCCCCCCCCTCCTCCCACCAAAATGGAATATTCATGGGAAAGTTTCATTCGACTTCTTTCGTCCGTTAAAGCGATTAAAACCGCTCCCCCAACACATCTAATCCCCGAAATAACTGTCAAATAGTTTGATTCACTCACCCAATGCTGTGCCGTAACCACTTCGCTCTCCGCGCCATCTAAACTCTGCAATGAAAAAAAAAAGAAAAAAAAATATAGAAAGTTTCATTACCTCAATTTTCATAAACCACTTGATGATTCTGCCTATGATTAATGCGCACACGTGTCCGTAAAAACATGGAATGCGAATCTAATCAATCTCTGTGATATCAATTGGTCGTCAGTTAACAGAAATGAAAGAAAAAAAACGTGAAGTAAAAACACAGAATGAAAATTATCTGAGATTAAACTCTTCTGTCAGTGGTGAACCGTTGACTCATGTTTTCACAACTCCAGAGTGCTCGTGTTATATTAATAAATGTGTGTGTGAGTGTGTGTGTGTTTGGATGAGTACTCACGTCTTTCTTTCTCCTGACAGCAGCGGCGCCTGCAATGATGAAAAATTTGATTGATAAGTGGATTTCATTGTGGTTACAATTCTATTTATCAGTTCTATTCTTCATCTGTATCACAACAAATCTGGCGGCATAGGGAGAAAAAAAAATATATGTAATGGAAAATAAAAAAATAACACGTCGTTAATACTAAATATTATCAAGTTCGCTATATTCTTCACAAATTAGTAATTTTGTAATTTTTAATTAGTGATTTTAGAGACTTTGAATTGCCATTTGAAAGTCACTATGTGAAATTATAAGTCTTATTGCTACTTTAGAAAATAAATAAAGTTGATAGGTTAAATTGACAGAAATTCCATTCATCAAATCCAATGCATAATTCAATATTAAAACAAAGAAATAGGAAATCATCAAAATTTGTGTAGACTGGAAATCTATTATCTAATTTTTGTGAATTTTATTATGGACAATTAAATAAAACAGGCTTGCCAAAATATAAAATATTAAATTGCAGTCTATTGCGCATAATGACCGCCTAACGAACCAACGAATTTTTATGTTTACCAATTATTTACAAAAACAACGATCGCCCGAAGACTACTTCAATTTTCACGCGTTAGACTTGTCACTCTATCCTCAAAATATCGAAACAATTGTTTTTCCCCTGCTCATCCAACCTCCGCCCATTGATTGAAATTTATCACAAATGCAAGACTTACCGGCGGATGAATTGGGCAGGCGTGCAGTGTTGCCGGTAGGGGTGGTGGGATTTGATGCTGGGGTTGGTGTTCCAATCGAGGGTGGAACCCCTCTAGTACCAAATGGAAAATACGGCGAGTCAGGGGAATACGTAGATCCCTCAACTGAGTTAACATTACCCCCACCGCTGGCATACGTCTGTAACAGAAAAAGCAGGAGAAAAATGAATGAGTTATGATCGGTATTGCTTCGATACCGGCTCAATCATCGGCAAAAAAAGTAGCAGCAATAAAATTTTGTAATGGCGAAAATCATTTTTATCCCGTACATTTGAAAAATTGAGTTCTCGTATGTCTCCACTGATACTTGACAAAAAAAAAAAAAAAACAATAAATCATTGGACTTTAAATTTTAATCGATAATGCCATGCTCTTATCGGTTATGGCGTCTGACGAATGCCGATTAGATATCGGTGTGACAACGAGTGAGAAAAAAAAATCGAATTTATGGATGAACAATTTGATAATTGAACGGTGTAATATATTTTTTTTTATTCAATCATTGCCTTGTAATATTGATGTTTCTCGGATCCCCGTAAATGTCACCAACCCAACAATTTTTTTTAATCAAAAAGTAATGTTCATTAATTGAAATAATGAAAAATAATAAAAACAATAATGACGGTTGTAAAGTATAACCGTGAAAAAAAACTCAATCCCGATATTATCCCGTACAACCCTCCATCGTAATCCGAAAACTTTGGTACAGGCGATATATTTTCACAGAGTGGCTCTCAATTTTTCCCCGCGTCTCAACGTCTCCATCTTATTTACCCCGGCTCATCCAAAAGTGGTTCACAATTGAGAACAATCTCAAGATCGAACACCCACCGAGAAGCCATCATTCCAGTGAAAACAAATATACAAATGAAAAAAAGCAGTGGCAAAAGCTTGGGAAATCGACTAGGAGAAAGAATTAATGATTCTCGATTGGAGTTGAAAGCCACTGACCGCAAAGTTTAATATCACTTACGCCCTCCCAGGGCGATGTATCTATAAGTATATAGAGGCAGATATACAGACATAGTGGATGTTGCGTTGGAAGGTGGAAGTACATGTATAAAACAAAGCGGTGAGCCCCTAACGGAAGGAGGGAGGTGGGGTTAACTGGCCCGGATGAAAAGTTATACTGGAGTAAGGATAAAGTCTACTCTATACTGAGCGTCTTTGCAAATCCAACTGAAATTATTATCGTCAGTATTTATTCACCCTCGCTACTAATTTTTATTTATGGAAATAATCATTTGGAAATAAAAGTTTCAAACTTATTTGTTTGACTAGCAAAACAATGGCTCATAGTTTCTAAATTTAATTCAGCCGGGAAAAGGATCAGCTTTTAAAACATAAACATGTCTTGAAGTCAAGAATTTTTTAAAAATGAAAATTCAAAATCCCCGTGATTCAAAATCCAAATGGCTGCAGAAAATTTCAATATTAGTAATTTTTGCATTTTATCGCAATTTTTTAAATGACAAGAATTAGTTACTTTCTTGTTTGTAATCGGGATTAAAAATTATAATTTTAACTCACCATTCCATTGTCCATAGTATTGCCATAAGGCGATTGGAAGCCCGGTTTTTCTGTAACAAAGAGAAGACAATTACTCATCATCTCAAGAGCAAGAGAAAAAAACTATTTTTTGTTTCCCAAAAACTTTGAAAAGTGAAGAAGTTTCGTCGAAGTGTTATAAATCAAAGAAGGAGGTTCGAAAAAAAAAAACAAATTCGGAAATTCAGGTTCTGGCACAAGGGGCTCTTCATCCCTTCTTCTGAAGAATTAATGCCAGCATAAACTGGCAATGCGTCTTTATAAATCAAGTTCTCCAAGTTTTTGTTTTTCCTCTGCTATGCCGCATGGAATACGGTATGAGTGTATCGTTGCAGTATCGAGACTTCATACTATATTAATACGGTGAGCATACCCGCCCCTCCCGCCCCCGGAAGGATACACAAACGTAGATTTATGGGATCTATGTGATTGCTTATGTTTTTATTTTTTTTTCCTTTCAATATTTAATGACGAGAGATAAATCTCGAAAGTATATCCCGAGATTTCCAGGGACCTCTGCGGATTCTCGTTAAACGAAAATAATACCCATAAGTATAAAAAACCAACCGTACAATTCAATATTGGCACAGTGTTGGCGCAATGTTGGTCTTTTATCGGGCACAATTTTCCCCACCAATTTTTCATAGCAGATCAACGGGGGTCAAAGACCAGACCTTTTAGGCGTTATTCAATACTCAATCAATTATCGACGCAAGGATGAGCATTATCTACTGGAGATGGTAACCCAATAACAGAAGAATTTTCGTATGAGAATTTTTTTTTGTAGACGACATGCGGTCAGCGTCTGTGAAATGAAGAAAGTTAATGAGAGATTCTTCTATTTTCACACCATTTTTTTTTCTGCTCCTCTCAAATTCCCGAGACAAGTGGAACATATCAAAAGAATTTATCATATTTTCTCGCCTAACTTTGTCGTTAGAAAAAATAGCAGTAGGTTAGGCATTTGAACCCAGAGAAAGCTTGGTAGAAATTAGACTTTGCTTTTGTGTGTCGTGTCCTTTCCGCAGTTCGGAAATTACCTGAGTGCTCACGAACATTTTTTGACCGGTTGGTAAAAATGATCTAAGAGTTTGATAAAAATTGCCTGAGGGTTCAGGAAAATTTGTTGTTTTCTCTCTAGCGCTTTCACGAGTAGAGAAAATGGATTCTTGACGATTCGTAGGACTTCTAAAAGAGAACTCAAATTTCCTCAGGAATCGAATGGATTCGGCCTCTAGTTCTCCAGAAATGGCTGAAAAACTGAGTTTAGGGTCTCCTACAGGCGCCGGTAAAATGGGTCTCTGGATCATTTTCTCAATCTAGTGGCTCGGAAAGTAGAGAAATAGTATATTTTTCAGCTAGGGAGGAACAGAGAAGTAGACAAGTCGTCCTCACGTGCAAAATTACAGCCCGAGCCGAAGGCGAGGGGTGTAAGCACGTGGGGAATGCTTGCATCATTCTCCTCCCGAGGTTGGAATACGATTTTTCTGCCAACATGGACGAAAGTGAGCATTTGTTACCAAGCGACGCGAGGTTAGAATGCGCACTTTCGGTTCATGTAGGCAGAAAACATAGTTTTGACGGTTCGTGATTCTCAAAAGAACTGAAATTCTCTCAGAAAGCGAATACGCCATAATTTGTTCACTGCTTACTAAAAATAGACTCGACGTAGGCATAATTTTTGCTGCAAATATCAAATTTTACTGTACCGTTGGCAAATTTTTCCCGAACTATTCAAAATCCAAAACGATCACCCAACGTAAGGGAAAGTTTTACATTGAAACAATTCCTCTTCGTGTGCATATTAATATATCGGATAGACATTAACATATCAAAAAATTTATCATATTTTCCGGTTTCTTCTTTATCAATGGGAGAAAAAATTCTCTCCGCAAATGAATAAATTTTACTCAACACATGATGGAAAATTGATTTGATCCAATGTTGTGTGAATAAATTGAGGGAGGAGTCATACAAATATACATCATAAATTGAGGGGTGAAGGGGAGTTGGAGTTGTCCTGAGGATGACATGATCGTACCTCGGCCTGTCCTTTGATGCATGATATTGCCGAGAGTACGTCCACGCTTCGGCGAATGTGTCACGTGCAAAGCCGAAACTGTTAGGATTCATAGTTATCTGAGCAAATCGTAACCCTGTCGTGAACGGTTTTGACTAGGGTAGACATAAATTCAAGGTATGTAACGTGCCCTCATTTAGAGGTTCGTAAAGTTTGAGATTCCGTTGATGAGTCTGAGGAAAACATTATCTGAACCTTCTGCTGTGGTTTTTCAAATCTGATGACAGATTCTTGTCTGAATGGATCAGTTGACTCCCAGAATCTTCATTTATATCGAAATACCTTGGGACGATATAGTATTAGCAAAAAATTCGGAGGACATTTTCCGCGGAGCATTTTTTGATTTTCTCGAAATATTCCAAAAGATTTTTTCTATAAACCAACATTTTTCGAGATATTGACCAAATACAGAGAATGAATGTTGGAGACGTGAGGTTAAACAAAAATTTCGTTGAAAAAATTCAATTGATCAACGTAAAAAAAATTATATTACTCGGATTCCTCAAGGCAAGAGGATCACAGGTGAGTTCGCCAGGCGGTTCACCTTCGGATTTAAATCGCCCCACCTGCTTACAAACACCAGTACTTTCCAATGCATGGTACATGTATTTTGAGAGTTGTCTCGATAAATCATCGGGTGGTAGAAAATTTGAATCGAGGGGGATATTCATTTATCCGGATATTTTCAAAGGTACGAATGAGTATTCTACGGTTGAAGCAACTTATCCGACAAAAGCAATTTTTTTTCTCCTCTCTCGGTGTGAAGAAATGATGAGAATTGGGCATTTCAAGTGTGGTATTGAATTCTCAAATAAATTTTCAATGCAGAGCCTGCTCGGGTGATTCATTCTGCTCCAATAATTCTCCAAGTGCTTTAAAAATAAATTTTCTCAGTACAAAGATATTTTCCTTCTACATCTCAGAGAATTACCGGGGGCAAATATCCCCATTTTAATCATCCCGGGATGAAATGCGAGAAACTATTTTCCGAAAATCTCGCGAGCTGGGGGATTCCGAGGTAAGTATGGTACTGAGAAAAACAATTATTTTACCAATCAAATATTCTTCTGAGAAGAAGTATGAGCGAGCTTTGCTACAGGAATTTAGGGTATTTGATTGTCCAAAGTAAATATGTTTGGCAAAACTATATTTCTTTCTCAGTGATCTAGATTTTTTTTCAGAGTTATCATTAACAAAACAAATCAATACAAAAAAAAATGTTCTGCACGTTCCCCAGATAAATAATTTTCACTGCTTCACAGTCCACTATTCACCCAAAATCTCCCCAATCTCTCCCTACACTTATCTCCACCCCCTCCACCGAAAAAAAAAACATCTCCACTATCTGAAAGAAATCTCCCTAGACTTTATATTGACGTAGTCTTCCTCTCCCTTTCTTTTCTTTTTTTTTATCGATCAATCGAAATGGCCGGATACAAGTATTTCTGGTGGTATATATATCCCATAAAAATGCAAGCTGCTCCTTACAAATTTTTTGACCGGGGTCGTTCATCCTCGATTATAAAAGGGTCCGGTTTTGGCTACTCGTCCCTTATTCCTCCTCCCCCTCATCCTCCGTTGGGCATTGTAAAATCAAATGAGTTGGATTCAGGCTTGGTTGAGCACCAATGGCTACCTGAGCCCTTGGAAATATATATATTTTTTTCTCCTTTTTTTCGTTTCTATTCTGTCTATAACCCCTCGCCTATTGGGGTCGAATTTCTTCTTTCGGGTTGGAGTTTCTGGGGGAGGTGGGGGCTACCCTCTTCAAGAGGCGGGGAAACCAATGTCGCGTGGCATCCGATTTAGATATATATATTTTTTGATTTGCTGAATTTAAAAGTATCGAAAATTCTGAAAATTGGAATTTTACCATTTTTTTAATAAGTTAACGTTATTGATCATCAACAATTAACTCAGAACCTACAAATTTATACTCCTCTGAAAAATCTGCTTTTCCGAATATGCGTAATCAATTTTTCGAATGGAAATTCCCGAACTATTACTCCATTCGCGATTTTGCAATTCTCGTTGAAATTTCAAAAATTTAGAATTTCAGAATTTGATTCGCTGTGGAAGACAATGTTCAGGTTCTCCCAAGCTTTCGCAATTCTCTTATGATTTGAATATAGAATAGTTCAAATAAAAAAAAAAAAAAAAAAAAAGGTTTTCGGTTTTACAAATTGAAATTTAGCTATTTTTCACAATAATAAAAAAAATTGTTCATCGAGAAACTTAAGATTCGGTAAATTAGTTGATGCACTTGAAGATCGTAAGACTGTCCCGCGCCGCCATCATCGGCATTGCCCGTAGAAATTATTGAGGACAAACAAGTGGCATTTACAACAAATACAAAAAATTAAAAAAAAAAAAACAGAATTATTTCAACTTTCGATTTAACCGTGATGTTGCCATTTTTGGGTCTCTCCAATACACATTCAGTCCCCCACGGGGAATCGAGGCACCCCGGTACGATGCACTCTCTTCCAAAAAAAAAAAAAAAAAAAAAAAAAAAAAAAAAAAAAAGAAAGAAATGAGAGAAAAAAGAGAATATCAAGTAGAAAGGAAGAATGGAAAGGAAAGAATATCCGGACGTCGTTTTTTCAGTTGTGAAGCCGAAATGCGAAGGTGTATTGGAGGGGGGAGGGGCGGAGGCCGCCTGCCACGCGACCAGGTACCCATGGTGGGGCAGAGACCAAGCCCGGGGGTCTCGCGGCATAAAAAAAATCATTGGATACTCGTGGAAGTACTCATTTTGATTACAAGGGCCGCAAACAATTTTGCTGCCCTCGATAACAAAATGTCGGATTTTCGTTGGCAAATGTGCAATTTTTTTTGTCATATAGCCTGAATCGTAGTTCAACGGACCACCGGACGAAAAATAGTGTGAGTTGCACGTGTAAAAGTCGAATATGTCCAAAAGTTAAGATTTATCAATAATTATTTACCACAATTGCAAAAGTCTTTTTGCATTTTTGGCAGTAATATTACTATAAAGTTTGCTACCGAGAATAGGTCCAAAAAAAAATTAAATTATAAAAATTCAGCCTTTGGAAATTTTAACGAACTAAAAAAATACAAAATACCCATTAAATAAATAATTACAGGCCAACAAATTCCGTTATGTCTCGATGGGTACTCATGAGCACCCCGGGCCAGTGCAGACGAAGGACAGAGGGAAAGAGAAAATAAAACAAAAATAATGCAAAAGAAAAAAAAATGATCGTCCGTTGCACCGTTCGGGAGTAAAACGGAATGCGTACGTGTATTTCG
>JAPYZM010002706.1:0-13070 GCA_030522845.1 Psyttalia concolor
ATTTTTCATCTCAATGTGTCGAAAAAGCACTTTTTAGTCACTCGACGCCAAGCGGAGAGTGACTGAAAAGTTACTTTTCCGACACAGCGTGATGAAAAAATTGTTTCACGTTCCGATACTACTAGGTGTTCGGATACTGGTACCTCCTCGGTAATATACACGGTTAACTTAGTTTTTCAATATCCCATGACTTCTCAACAATCATCCCACAGTTTTTTTCTCCCATAACTTCAACACTAAATGTCAATATGATACCCCTTAATATTCCTATTTCGTCTTTCTTAATGAACGTAAATCAGACGCGCGTGTATTGGCTGAAGGAAAAGTGCGACTCTCGCCGTCAAGGTCGTTAAGATCGGGAAGCCGTGAGTGTTTGTCTCAAGCATTCACCCGTCTATTATAACTCTCTGGGAATTTCTCACTCCCCCAATCGTCCCAACAATTTATCATCCTCGTCTGCGTGCCACAAGCGTCGTCACCCCTTTTTCTCCCCCTTCCTTTCTCTGATCCGTACACCCAAAAAATACGAGTCAATGGAGCTAGTCACATTAATGGATCATGCAAATGAAAACTATTTCTGTTCGGTGTTTTTTTTTCTATTTTTTCACTTCTCGTGTGCCCATTATCCCGCAATTAATGCACCGCAAAACCGTGTACAAGGCTTGAGCTTGTTAGAATAATGGAAAAACCGTTGAAATATTGTTTTTAACAACTGCAAATGTCGCGTTAATCTTCCGACGTGTTCGGTCTGGAATGTTCGTAAAGCTTTTCACGGACGTATCAGAGCGAGGAGAATACTTTCTGGTATTAGGGTGTCACGGATTAGGAACAGTGGAGAGTCAGATTGTATTTACACGTGTCACAACTTTGAGTAAGCCAATCACTATTTTTTACAGTGCTTCACTCTTTTAAACTTCTTATCCGTATTTTCAGCGGAAGTGAAAGAATTTCTTCTACGTTTTTGCTTCCAAATGTAAATGTTGCAATAGTCGAATATTCGTTTTTTCTAATTTAGCTTGGATTAATGGAAAATATTTTAGAATTTTGAATGCGCTGTTTAAAAACCATGTAGGTAAATCTAGCAACTAGATGAATAATTGTGTGCACATTTTCAGCTAGATCGGTTGATTACATTTTGAGAAGAAGCGATTCGGATTTTTGTTGATTTCCCGATTTTTTGCAAAAATGAATATTTTCCGTCCTGCTTGGGGGGATGGGTACGAGCTCTTGCCCGCATTCGGAACAGTGGAAATCCCTACGGAAAAATATTGTGCCGGGGCTGTCATTATGGGGTTTTTTGACTTGTGTGGTTGGCCGCCTTGCCTACGGCTCGGCTCATCAAACTCCACGGAAGTAAAAAACCCCATAACTACAGGCCAGAAGTATACTATTTCCCGATCATTGTCTCAAAATCTTCGTCGAATCTAAAACATAAATAAAACTTTAAGATCGTAATTAATTATTACTGATCGATTCTTGGTAGTATAACATTATTGTTGAAAAGTCATTGGTATTTGGATCATTTTTGCGATTTCATCACAATTCTCAGTGAACTAAACACGGAAATGCCACCTCCATTTTTTAATTCCGCAATAAGTAAGGAAAACTGAAGCTTTCTGAGTGAGAAAAAAAATCGCGATTACGTAATCCCCCCCCCCCCTTTCCCCTCCCCATGGAGTGAAGAAATTAGTCCCAAGGTTAATTGAGCAATCACTAGCGCACACCTGTCCCTGTCACCCACCTGAAACCAGCATCCTAGGTGTCACCTGTGGGTCACGAGTACAATCCACCAGCAATTGCATATCGTCTGAATTACTAATTAAACAAATCCAAGTACCTTTGGCATAAATCGGTGTCGTGACTCCGGGGCGGCAGAGACTAATTAACACGATTGTGAGCACTCACTCGATACGTGTGAATGAGAAACATCGGAATACATTCATTGACGACGTCAATTTGAATATTTCTCACACGAGTGAAATATTTTTGTGCTCTGTTTCAACTTTTTCAACAAAAACTTCAATTTACTGAAAAAAAAAACGTTCCAGCATTTACACTTTGTAGCTCACGGGGCACTGCGGCATATATATAAAATTTGGCTAAATGCAGCGTTCTGATAATATACGGTCCTTTTGCGAATCACAAACAACAAATTTTTACCAATTTATTTAATTATTTTTAATATCTATTTATAAAAAAGGTATTCTGGCTAGTTAACATTTTTCTGCTGTCGATTAAAGACGTATAGATTCGCAATTCCTCTCTTCTGTTACATATGGTAGAGAAAAATTTGAATAAAAAATGTTACGATTTTCCTTTATCCAGTCATTTTGGCTTCATACGCAAAATTAAAAGATATAAATTGAATATATATGTATATATTAAAATTAATTGAAATCTGTGGTTCGCTTCTTCTTGTACGAGACCGTATTTTTATCATTACGTAGTCATTTTTTAACACAACTTGATGTCTGACTCCTCATTAGTATTCTGTACTGTCAAGATCATTTGAAATCAATTTTTTTAATATAATTAAAAAAAAATTTTTTCTATTGCGTCGCCCGTAAGCGAACATTTTTCAAAGAGAATTTTCATAAAACATTAAAATTTTATTTGAAATCAATATGAACTTAAAATGGAGAGTCAAAATCACATTCTCGGAAAACCCACAAAATTTCCAATGAAAAATGATTTTTTATATTTTCGTTGAACAGTTTTCAATTACATGAAATGTATCCAATTGAGTACATACCTGTTGCGAATAGCAAAAAAAAGGCGTCAATCATCCCACAAATATTCATCCCTTGCCATAGATTTCATCACCCCTGAGTATCCCCAATCCTCTCAACTATTCAAATTTACCTAAATTAACTCGGCAGAGAGCGAAAAAAATGAGTTATTAAAACAATTATGAAAAATCATTTTAATTGTTTCCTACAATAATCACGTGGATTCCCACGTACGTTTGATAACGAGACGAGTGAAAGAGAAAAAGAATTGAAGAAGAAAAAGGAATAAAGGAGGACGATGTGGGAAAAGAGGAAGCTAATCAGTAGCGGAGGTACGCTCTGGCGAATCTCAAGGCCTTGAGAAGGAGTCAGACTGGCGTCGTTGTGTGCTGTGGTGGTGTCTTTCGTACCTCTTTAATTACAGCTTCAGTCTATACCGCAATGGCCACGCGTTTTCACGTGTATAACCGTCTGGGGCGTCTCCTCATTGCCCCTGAGCGTAAGAGAGAGATAAACGAGAGTGGGATGGACACTTAGGGGCTTTAATAAGCGCTCCCATCGCTTCACCTAGAGCGCTCTACGTAACTAGGCATGTGCTTTTTGATGATGCATAAGAGATAGTGCACTTTGTTCTCATTTTTTATATTAAAAAAATGAAGGAAAAATGGCTTATTCATTAGGGATGCAGTGAAATTTTTATCGCTCATGGTAATAATTGCGGCCGAGTTGATTTATGAAGAGTTAATTTACGCGGGAATGGAGTTTTTACGAGATTAATATCATTTTTATATCACAAAATGTGAATTGTCATGAGGTAATTAAATTAATATATGAAAATAGTTCGATTAAAATGCCATTAAGAAGAAATTGGAGGAGAATAATCGATAGACGAGAGCCTGATATATTTTACATCTTTGGAAATAGTGGAGTCAAACTGGTGGGCATGCTGAACTTTTCACTGGCAATTTTCTCCGACTCTGGGTGGTTTTTTTCTGCATTCACTTATCACGCACCTACATGAAATATATAGTTATTTAATTATTGCATTATTATAGAAATTATACCCTTTAAATTTTCCGTGTCACCAAGTAGTTGAGTAAATGCGTTGAGTGGCATCTAGGTCACAGTTGCCCTCGACGTCCAACGTCCTGTCTCTCCCCATGCCAATTAGCACGACAGGAATGACCCATAGGGATCTCTCTATCTGCCTATCTCTCTTTCTCTCTCCTTTTTCTTCTTTCGTTTAAATATTTCAGCCACGCGAGTCGTGCGCGTGTCACTGTGGGGTCACACCGGGACATAGTGACAAGGGGAAAGATGCGAAGAAAATTGTACACGGATTTAGCCCCCAGGTACAACACCCAAGCCCCAAGGTGTCTCAAGTAATTTACCTGTTGCTACGGTTGTTCACTCTTTTTTCCCCTTCGGTGCCGGTAATATTCAGTTTCTCGTAACCCTCGGGTAATTGAATCCTCCGTACCTCATGCTGTTTATCTTTACCTGAGGATCGAGAGGGTTAGGGATTATTATTTAAGTGAAATTTTATTATTCACTCCGGATTTCAGACTAGTCCTTTCTCCTTTCCTTTCGGTTTGTGAGGTTTTGGGGATTAGAAGATTTTATAATCTTGGCTGTCGACTGGAATTTCGGTGAAAATTTTATTTTGTGTTATCCTCTTCTAGGAATAGCATTCCTACAAATTGCATTATCATTTAATAAGATTCCTAGTAATCCACAGTAAATTAAAACAGCTATCTAAATTGATTCTTGTAATGTGTAACATGAACACATCTTTAAATTTTTAACGTCTCTTTTTCGCAAAAAAATCTGTTAATCTCAGACATCTTCTGCTGCATTACAATTTTTAACACTTTAACAAACTTAACACTTTTGCTGTAGAAAAATTCGATTGCAAATGTTTTGAAATTAAAAATCTATAAAATGCCTTACAAAAAAATTGAATTAAAATATTTTTTTATGCCATTTATCATGGGAAGATTTTCTATAGAAAATCAAATGTCCGAAGTTTCTCTGTTTGCTTTTTGCAATGAAAAATTTTTGCCACGGCACTGTTACAGGAAGCATTTGAATAGAAAAAGTTGTACAAAATAATGAAATCCTGGGAAATTTTTAAACGGAATTGGGCCTAAAAGAATACTATTTGTAAAAGAAGTTCGATAAAAATACAACAGAAGTTTCTGTCTGATTTTGACGCTCTTCCATGAAAACTGTTTATTCATGAATAAGACATCAACATAACAAACTCCATTAGCTTTCGAAAAAAATATATAAATCTCAACGAATAGTTTTCTCGCAAAATATTACTCAAATTCAAAAACATTTGTAAAATTATCGCTAAAATTGAAATTATCTCGATAACGAGTACTTCTAGAGTATGATTTACGGAGACTTATGGAATTTTGTTCATTACAATATATATCTCTAGACTATAGTCTATAGTACGACATAAAGATATTATAATATTAATATATTAGGGATACTATTATATTATAATATAGGATGAATGAAATATTCAATTAACGCATCAAATATATCCCATCTATTCAGGAAAAATGGAAAATAATTCAAATGTTTCACCTCACGAAGAATTCCAAATACTTCTTCCAGTACACAACTTAACCTAACCCTTTCTACGTTTCCTTTCACTTTCATCTATCGCCTGTTACATTGAATTCTCTCGTCAGTGCACTAGCAAAACTCGGTATCTATCTGCCTGGCTGGATTTTTCTCCCCTCTTCCTTTCTCCTCTCTGTACCTCTTTCACCTTCTTTGTACTCAAAATGCCCGGTCACGGTAGTTGTAGGCTACAACTTGTGGCGATGCCCTCTTCCATTCAACTCGCAATAAAACGCGCCCATAAGTACTCAGAAACAGAGGGATAAATTATGACATACCTTTGAGAAAGGGTTTTAAAGCCGAAGGGAAAGTCCCGTACAATTTTTCAACCAGTTATTCCGCATATATCTTCGGTTTATTTTGTCTCAACTCGATGCTGGTACTTGTTAAGCTGTCTTACGGTGCGTTTAGGCAACGCTGTAATTCCCCACTTCCTTTGGAAGCGATGAGAGGATATTTTTCACACAAATCCGATTGCCTTTCCTTGTAACTTTGTTGCTGATATATTGCAGAGTGACTGGCTTTTTTTTCGTTTGAATGAAGTTTTGAGGTAAATTCGTTAAATAGTTCCTGAGAAATCCCTATATATTTTTAAGCTCTTGCCTATTACTGTTCCGGGGTGATGATGATATAATTACAAAATAATAGTACATTCAAGCACTGGTTGTGAATGTCATTTTTAACGAATGTGATGGTCACAGACCCAGCCGAAGCCGAGGTCTGTAAAGACATTCGTTAAAAGTGACAGTTACCAACCTGTGCGGTTCGATATTTCATGGTAAGAGGTTGAAAAGTCGAACATAACAAATGCATGGCAGAAACTATTTTAGTATTTTCGCACGACGTGTAACAAAACTGAAGTGGAACAAAAATAGTGAGGGCTCTGAAGTGATAATTTAATTATCTTAATTAATTCAGTCCTATTTTTTATTCGGATTCGAATTTTAATTCCATTTTGGAATAAAATTGAGTTAATGTATTGGACAGTTTATGCAGCATTGACATTAGTCAATGTGCAGTTTATTGAACAGTTGGAGTAGTTGACTATCGTTGAATGATCCGCGAGAAGAAGTTGAAAATATTCAGATATATGACCTAGTTAATCAAAATTTTATTAATTATTCATATTGATAACGGTCTGTCCCAGATCGTTTAAATAGTTTGTTAGATGTCTATATTTATCATGCTGTTTTATTTTTTTAATAGTTGGTAAAATAGATAATGCTCAATTTTTGAGAAAATAAATGAGAGTTTGTACAAGTTTGATGACTTACAGATTTCGTAATTCTTATTTTCTCTTCAATGTTTAATGAAAGTTAAGTTGAATTATTTAAATAGTTTATTTTCTTTTGGCAGAAAGTATTCTGTCTTCAAATCTCGAAAAACGTCATTAAATGTCCAATCATTTCGGATTTATCCGAAATAAAAATATATGTGTAAAATTTGTTTCCGCCCTAAAGTCTGTATTTATTAATAAATGGTGAGGATGCGTGTAAAGGTAAAAATCACGTTTATGTTCCGTATTAAAGAAAACTCATTCCTGCTAGAAATGTCAATTCTGTTCCCGAAAAAATCCATGAAATTTCATGAAAATTTGATTACCTAGATTTTGAGGTTTATTTTTTCTCCAATTTTCAACTAAAATTAATTAGAATAATTTAAATAATTCCTAAACATTCGATATCCTCTTTCATCAATCATCCAAACTTTATTAATTTTTTTCAGTGATAATTATTCAATGTTCAAAACTCTAAAATATCATTAAACAATGTTCCACGTATTAGTTATTCCAAAGAAAAATTTTCAAGTGTAAAATTCCATTCCCGTCACAGTTTTTGTATTTATGTTATTAATGGTTCGTAAACTCGATCGAAGAGTCCATAAACACGGTAATTTATAAAAGAGTACAACGACTAGTCATCGATTGCAGAATAATCAGCATTCATAATTTAACATTAATAAATAGTGTGGAAAATTCAACATCCGCCTGTTCTTTTTGTTATCGGTATTGCTCTAATTTCCTGATTTGAAATATTTATTGCTATGCAATATCTATATACTTCTCCCACTTGGGCTTCCTACTTCACGGCGATGTTCATTTTTTTTCCTAATTTACACCTTACAAAGCGATAAGCCATATCGACATTATTAATGGCCTTTCTCGAGCAATGTGATTCCTCCAACGAGTTTGTCTTCTCGTTATTTGTATTTTTTTTTTTACCTCTTTATAGAGACTACTTATCCGTGACCATGAAATAACTGTGAAAACATACAATTATCTATTTCACGGACAAATTTCGTGTTTGATAAAATAATAGTGTGACACGTTTTCGTGGATTTAGCGATACTGATAACGAGGCCTTTCAATTCAATAACAAGTCTTGTAATTTCATTATTCTATTTATCTACGAAATACTAAATTTGATTTAATCGAAAAATTCCAGTTAATTCTTTAATAATAAAATTTCTATTTTTATTCTTCCAGTTTTTTTCCTTCTTGTGCTATAAAAAAGTAAAGTTTAGTGAGCATTTAAGTATTGGAGGAATGTTTATAAGAAAATTTTACGCAGCGAATGCATTAAATTCCCCTAATTTTTCTGAAATCTCATGGAGTAATTTAACTTTTTAATGCACTCAAAAAGGATTTGAAATAGCCTCAAAGATAATATTAAACTTCACTCGGAAGGATTTGCGCAACTGTTAATCCTGCCCATCAGTGACTCGATTACCTGCACTCATAAAAATAATTCAATCTGTCATAATTTCCGTTTGTACCCATTAATTCTAATTTGATCAACCCCCTCCTTCAAAAAAATCATAATTATACTAATTTATGAGCACACATTTCCGGCATGAAAACTGAAAGTAATTCACCTTGAAAACCAATGACGCACACTGTCTCTCCACTGAGTGTGTGAAATGTGTGTGTATTTTTTTTTCATACACTCTCATAGACTCCATGACACAGAACCAGTGAAGAGAGGCCTCGCCCACACACATGACTGTAGCCCGGTTGCATCGCTTCCCGGTGTCCACATAGCCATAATCCACACATCTAGTATTATACTATGACGACCTCTTTTATTGTTACGAACTCCAAACGACGATCTCGCAATCGTCCGGCTCATGACACGCTAATCATCCACGGCGCCCGTTTCGTCGCGCGCACTGCACAGCGTTACGACCCAAATACCGAATTTCACGTTGCGTATAGTAGTTGTTAGAATGGCAATAAACGTAGAGCGCCAAGCGGAGCGAAAAGAAAATATAATACATTTATATATGTCTCTTATCATAATGGATATCGAGATTGAACTCAAAATCAGACGATGCAGATCATCCGGTGATTTTATACAATGCCTCATATGCTAATTATCATAATCCATTTTTTTCGTCTGATTGTTTTGACCTAAAACGAATGACCACGGCAATCATGCCGTATTAAACAATTAATCTCAATCGAAATAGGATTTCCCCCCGGTGGAATCTGTTTTTAGAAATCGTTTCAAAAACTTCAATAGCTTTCACTCATTGAAAAGATGAGCAATTGGTTTCATTTGAACGTCCGTCTGCCTACACTCAATCTAAAATTAGTATTATACAACTAGTTATTACTTAAAAATTTGCTTTGTACAAATTAATACGCTGAAATTTTGGAAAACTTGTAGTTCAATTCTTTTTTTTTTCTGAAAAGCAAGTAAATAAGTGTATTGAGACAAAAACGCAAAATCAACGAACTGGCATTTTTATGTAAAAAATTTTTGAATTCAACATTTTTTTATTTTATTTTACGAAAAATTCGTAATTTTCACTGAATATCGGGGTCCAAAATAAAATGATTTTTTCACAAAAGAATCAAAATTAGTTTGTCAACTCTCGTCAATCGGAGTCAGACAAAATTTTCAATAAGTATGTATGAAGCCTCATCAAAAATCGTGTTAAAAAATGAACACAGTATAAATATTCAGTATCTATTCGCCTTTTCGCCTCCTAATACTGCAATTCTTATCAGTTCATTCATTATCCATTTGACATATTTACAAATGTCTCGCCAATGAGCATTAAAAAAAGTCCTATTTCGAGGGCGTCGATGAAAATTCAGATTAAAATCTATTCAGTCCTCAGATACTTCCTGACATATGACCAATTTCTCTCCATCATAGAAATGTGTCTGTCATAACAACTAATAAACTCCTACTCATGGTGGAATAAGTAATTCACCGAGACAATGATGAGTGGGATGATATCCACTTAATTTTCCTCCACAATATTAATCCAACTTATATCGATCAAAAGAGTGCTTGATATCACTGTTCAAGGTCTTCCTGCGTTTAGTCATGGTAAATAGAACTAGGAGATAGGGAGAGAAGATACTAGACCGAGATGTTGAATGTGCATGATATATGAAAAGTTAAACGAGAGGGAAAAATCATGTATGTGTGCAGCTTTAACATTCCCCACCCACAATGTGAGATCATTCGTATTACGTAACTTCTGTCCAGTTGAACGTGAAACGCACCTCAATGCAGTCAAAGAAGAGGACACACTCCAATATTTTCTCCATCTTTATTCACTTCAAGGGTCAAATAAATAAAAAAGAAGAAAAAATAAATAAAGTTAAAAAATTCTTTTCATAACTTGATTTCATTGAGAACCTGCGGTAACTTTCACTCTGTACTCGTGTGGTTTCACGAAATAAAATGAATACATGTCATTTTCGACGATACAAACGAATGGGTTTTTCAAATTTCTTTCATGAATACTCGAAGATTGTGTTTTTTTTTTTTTTTTTATAACATTCAAGGACAAAACGACATAACCACAGGAAAGGAGATCGACAGTGTTGGCGACATTACTTGTGAATAAAACTGCAGAAAGTGAAAGGAATACAATATAGAGTTTTCCAAGATTTGATATCCCCATAATTTCTCGTTTCTTATTTTTTTATTTCTCTCATGTTTTCTTGTTGTTTCCACAATATTTTTATATCCTTTTCCCTCTTTTTGCATTCGCCTCTCATCATTATTATGTATCGTGTAGCACGATCATTCCTTACGTAAGATGACGCTCCTCTCGATGCATATGTGGGTGAGGATAATGCAAAAGTATCAAAGTCAGACAGAGAAACGAGTGAAAAAACAACCATAGCAACTATAATTGAATGAAAAATCTGATTAGAAATATTGAAATTTCAATGGAAAAACCATCATTTCCGGTTTAGTCATCGGTCTCCATTGTCTCGTCGACACAAGTACTGATTCAGTTGTATATTTTATTAGCATACTTTTTAGTAGATGCGTAATCGCTATTGGCACACGAGAGTTTTCAAGGTGGCCTGCATAATGCAATAGACTTAGTAGCGGATAGCCGAAGAATTATGGAGAGGAATAGAGGGAGATGGAAGCGAGTGGAGTCGTTATAGGATGGGTTCCACACCTTTATTCTACCATCGTATGAGTGACGACGATTATTGTTGATTGTTGTTGCTAGTTATCGACAGAGTGCTCTTGGATCCTCCCCGTTGATACCAATGTGTGGAGTAGTTCGAGAGAGGAGCTCAAGCGATTGGATTCTTTGCTTAATATCGAATGTTTTGTGTTCCTTTCGTTACATGGGGTTTGGGCCATTTATCAAACGTTTTAATTTAACGTAATTTATGTTTTACGATGAAGGTAAAAACCATTTTGTTTCATGTTTCATGGGAAGCGGAAATTGAATTACTCATTTTTTTACGTGTGTTTTAGAAAATATCACAAAGTCTTGGAAACAAACTGAGTTTCTACTTAAGATTTTGAAGGACTTATAGAATCAAATTTTTGGAAGGTTTAAATCCGTTTTTTTACGAGCGTTAACACGTGAAATTTCTAGTGATCTCAATTTTTGTAATTGTTTCCTCCACTTTGAAAATTTTTACGAACGAAAGTCTTATTGTAGGGCATCTCTTCATGAGAAAACTTGAGATATATCCTATGAAAAAGAATTTTTGTTAAAGTCGTTCTCAGACATTCGATAATTAATGTTGATAATACTCCTCAGCAATGTCCTCAGTCACAGTATGGGACACAAGTTCGTGCAATATTTTTAGTGCAATTTAATCGTATCTAGTCTTTCCAATATTTGATTCTAAAAATCGAAAATTGAAATTACTCAATCGGTGAGGACAAACGAGGAATAACCATAATAATTTTTGCTTTGGTTCAATAAAATCAATTAAATATTTTAAATTTGTTTCTGTAATCCATGTGGACTAAATTAAGTTGAGATCTTTTGGATTTTGATACTTATAAAGTTCTCAACTCGAGATTATAAGTATCAACATAAAGCTCGTTTGTTTAGATGCTGCTGAACAATTTACTAGCTAGAAGAAAGTTTTTAATTAAATTCTTCTGATGCTCGTCATTGTCGAGGTTATTGTAAATCCCTTGAAATATGAAGAGAAATTTGAATCTATATCATTTAATCTCTATAATTTAATAATTTTCGTGAAATTCAATGATTCCTAGTGAAATTAATTTCGTGAATATAAAATGTATCTGAAATGAGTTCTAAAAGAAAAATAACATGTCACGGAAGCGTCCGCATCCCATAATATCACGCGCCGCACGCGCAAATTACCATAATATAAATGAGAGAAAAAAAAATGATAGCTGAATTACACGAGTAAAACTTGCCCTTCATAGATACCCACAATGATGGAACGTCTATTAGAAGAGCGATTGTTCTTATATAATGAATGGATCATGTAACTAGTCGCTTTTGCAGACCCGCTTACCCCACTGGAGTAGACGCCTACACACGCAACACTTCGTTTCACTTCCACACGCATGAGAGAGACATTAGAGTGTTAACACTGGAGTGCAAGTGCATTGATAGTGAAATGGTGTTAGTGCACGTGGAAGGGAAGTTACCGTGATGGCCAGTTTGTCGGGAGTGGAGTTATCTGTTTCAAAAGGTTTTTTACTTTTCAACCTTGAATTGCATAATATTCTCGTATTATTTCTTTATCAAAAAACATACGAGAAACTATTTCGAATTGAGAGAAGCCGAACTCGAAGTATCTAGAATAAGAATAACTTCAAAAGAAATACCGACAGATGTCGTTGAAAAAAATGGGCTTTGTAATGATAATTTTCGACCGAAAAACAAACAAAGTTTTGGCTCTAAGCTTGGTCCTCAATGTCCCTCAGCGGGCCTAGTGACAAAAATAGTAATTTTTGGTCCCAGAAGGAAAAAATATATCTTTTATGCCCTAGGTGCCCCTAATCACGGGATTCTAATCTCGCTCCGCTCGGTTAAATCACGGATTACAGGCACAATGACATAAAATATTGTATAGACTTGTGCGTTATAATGTTTTTGGCTCATGGGAGGTTGTGACACGAGCTGAAGGCGAATGTTATAATCCACACACTATAACGCACATGCTGCATAATATACTATTGATGAATGCACGCCGACGCCGAGGATAATTTCGGAGTTAGAATAGTATATTGTGCAACTAGTGCGAAGCCGGCCACGAGTGCTAGGCGATTACACGAGGCGAAAAAGGCGATACGCACGTGTTATACACACTCAATTTTTTGCAATACCTGCCAAAGTTCGCTTCCGCCCAAGTAGGGTTTGAAGCTTGGGCCGAGCACTGGCCCAACTATGGCATGCCAATCACCAGTCTTGGCGCAATGCTTGGCTGAAAGAATGGTCCAT
>JAPYZM010002708.1:0-13042 GCA_030522845.1 Psyttalia concolor
GACACATTGAGATGAAAAATATTGTTCGTAACTACGAAATATACTATTTCATCTCAATGTGTCGAAAAAGTAGTTTTCAGGCACAGCGTGATGAAAAGTATAGTTCAGATACACGTACGGCGGGTTGTAGCGAGTGTGAAGTTGGCGACCCGAGGCGAATATCAGGTGAATCACGTTCCAAGTTGATATTTACTTGTATCGAAATATATTATTCAATGTTGATAGTTGAATGTCTGAACTTCTACTTAATCACTAATTGATTGCAAGTATTAATTCTGCAATAATTCGATAATTCCCATTTTGAAGTTCCAAAAATTGTTGTAAAGTTCTTGTAAATTTAATATTTAGAATTTTCCTGGTTCCTATCCTACCTACTCCAAACCCATCCCATAATATCCTGTGACGTCATAGGAATGTGGAACGCAATACAAAATCCAAATTTAAATATTGAAAAAATCTGGATACAACGGTTGAAATTTACTTTATAAGAACGATCTTTTATCAGTGACAATCTATGAGCAATCAATTTCCGGGCAGTGAGACTTTTTTTTCTGTCCAAACAATCAAATGGAAAATTGAATTATTATTTATTACTATTTTCAACTACCACATTCGCCAACCAACCGGCCATAATCGTGATTACATCAGACATTACTTACACTTGTTCTATTCAAAACTGATAATGACTTACGAAAAACTAATTCATCAATTCCAAAATGATAAAAAAACAAACATGTGTCAACACGATTTGCGTGACAATGAAATACTTCTTGGACAGGTGCCTCTCCTCCGCCTTCCTTCACTCCATCTCTCTCGTTATCTCAGTACGTGATGTCAAGTTAACGTGTACGTGCCTTTAACGTTGAAACGCAGTACAAGAAATGTACGTGAAGCCTACTCGGTATCATACACGACACCATGCCAGGCCGATGTGTGTCAGGAGGTCAGTGACTTCTGTGCATGGGACAGGTATATTCCTAAAGGAATGGACGAAGACTCTCCAGACTCCATGAAAGACTCGGAAATGCCTTTTTTTCAGACTCTTTTCTGAAGGACTGTGAAAGAAAGAATCAGCGAGACACAAAAAATGAGAAGAGAACGGGAGGAAAGTCATCGCGTGAGAGATACGCTGTGTCACACGTTCAGTCCGGAAGTTCGGTTATGTCACTTTGGAAAGATCCAATTTCGTGTCACATACCTTCAGCTAAATCTGTATTGTTGCGCATTTTTTGTTTGAGAGAAAAAGACCTAGAAAAAAAACAACAACCACGCATATTTCATTTTGTGTTGAGCGTATGTACGTAACTTAGTAATTTTTATTTCATTAAAATTGTTTTCTCGGCCATTTTTTTGCTTTCATCATTAAAATCTTTCCGTTAGTTGCACTTTAATATTCTTTTCTGTTTGAACTATCAAAAGATATATTAACATTCACATTTGACCAATGGTCCATCTTCTGTTCTAGAAATTTCCTTTCAATTTCACAGTAAATTTATTTATTTCAAAGTTCGAAGATTTCCATTACTGCCTAATTTATCAGGGAAAAAACTTCGAGAACGAATGTAATTTCCATTGTACCGATTATGTATTTTTTCAATTTTTTCCATAAAAGTGAATTTGAACACAATCTAATGGCAAATCTCGAAAAGTATAGTGTTGTCGGTACATAACACTTGGATTGTCATAAATTTATAAACGGACAGTTTATAAACATATGTTGCTCGTAATATCGCACTTTTATCCATGAATTACTGAAATTTGGTTTGCTTAAATAGCATCTTCACTCAGCAAAAACGACTTTAAATGTTCAAAGACAAAAGCTGTAAGTCACGTTATTGCATATGCAACGGAGTAGAAGTAATATTAGTTCGGAAATGCCCATAAATATTCCATTATGTCTAATCATAGTCCTCTAAATAACCGTTTGCAGAAGTTGCGTTGTTGTATTTCACATCTGTTCATGCAGTACACCTTTTGTCTCCATTATTTTTCATATTTTTAAAAACACTTGTGAAGAAATTAGGCTATATTGGTCATACCTGAAGCTCCATAGACCTTATATTGTAACGGAAAATCCCGCAGTAGAGTCGTTCAAGCGTTCAGAACAAAAAATAATAACGAAAAAAAATGAGAATGGACAGGTCATAAAAATCTTGGAAGGGTAGTCCTGAGGCGTTTTACCACTTTTTCTTATTTTAACGGAGTCTTAAAACTCTCGGGGCTTTATAACGAACAGAATCGTTCCACTTCCGTCGACATGATTTTTTCGCTTCAAGCTTGAATAAAATATCATTAACATTTAGAACTAACCCGTGGTACACGGAAATTTTCCTCTCCGGCGAAATTAGAAATCGTTTTGTAAATAACATGGAATTTCATGTACCAGGTACAGAGGCTTGAAAATGACCGATGCCGTTTTTGGATTCTAGAAGATGAAAAAAAAAAAGAAAAAAAAACTTCTAGGTTTTCTCGGTGAGGTGTGACGATGTCTCCTCGGGATGCTTCACTGGTTTTATTTGATGAAAACATGTGCTTCTTTTTTCTTTCATTTGGGAGAGAGAAATTGTGAGAAATCTTGTTTACAAAATTCTTGCACTCCTTTTCTACAAATTAGTTAAGGTAATTGACAGAAGAAATGAGGAGAATTCTACCAGGTTGTAGAAGAGAAACATGTTGAAAATAAATTATTGGGATTTTTCCAATTTTCTTTTTTTTTTCTTCAGTGACCTCATCAGGATAGCAAAAGTTATCTCGAGTTCCGAGGAAAAATGATGATGTGGTTATGAGAAATATTATCACTTATGATCGCAAGTTTATTGTATCGATAAATGAATGAAATGAATACGTAAAGAACATAATCCGACTATTTCGGTAACATTAAAATAATGATTTTGAATTTATCATGATAAAATAGACAACAGTATTGAGAATAATTTTTGTATAAATAAATTCATTAAAAATTTGAGCAATTTAATTACGACGGACCAAATTTGGTCTCAGTGAATATGAAAAAAAGTACTGTTAATCTCAGTTGTTGCGTGAAACATGAAATAGGACACGGAAATCCTGACACGGGTGTTTACAAAGCCGTATGAAGATTAATTGCAGACACAGGGCGAATACAGTTATGATACTCCCATCACTTTGGCATCTTCAATTCCCTGAGATTAAGTTCGATCATCTGAAATATTTGATTTACGGTCGTAATTGAACCAGTTTGGGGTCAACATCAGTCATAGCCCTCCACGGGGTTAAGTGAACAATAGAAATTAGCCGAAAATGGATGGGGAAGAGACTACAATTGAAATCAAATGAAAATTGTTTCTGTTTTGCGAAATTTATTGAATCAACTCTACCCAATTTCCCCAATTTTCGCACCTGTACCACACCCTGTGCCTACGCAATTGCATATATATGCATATATATACAGTGGAAAATAGTTTTCATGATGTGAGGCGGCATTACGGCATACGAAATGGCGAAGGATAAACACTTTCTATACGTAATGGACAAATGATGCAAAAACGAGTTTGTTTGGGAGCATCACAGGATACTTTCCCCCTTCATCCGCGGCGGTTGTACCGTTAAATCCTTGGATGAATGGGATCTGAATTGAAAGGTGATCTGGGTTTAATTAAATCTCTCATTGGAATTAACTTCGTTGAAATCAATTTGAGATGGAGATTATGAGAAATTAACGTGATAGATTTGATTTCATTAATTAAGGGAATTTCCATGGAATATTGAATAGGCGTTACTTTTTACAGAATTTCGATGCATTGCGAAAGCTGTTAATTTATTGGATTCTTAACCGTGCCAATTCCAACAAAATTAGTGAAGAATAATTTAACACAGACTTTATATATTAGTAATTCTTTGCCGTATTTTATTTCACATTAAAAATTTTCTCCTTAGAAGTCTTAAAACTTGTCGACTCTGGTTCATGGCGATGCACTTAATTTCTAGGAACCTTCTGAATATAAACCAGATCATTCCATATTTTGAAAAATAATTCTTGAAGTATAGGCTGAATTGTTTTTTAATACTTCTAGAAGTCGTAAGCGAAAAGTATATTCCGTTATTATTGCCATTTTCAAAAGGTCTTTTAGATGCCTCAGAATAGAACTCAAGTTCAAGTTTCTAAGTCGACACTAGCAATATACCTGTCACACACCGTCACTCAAAATATCATCGACGCCTCACATTTATTATAGCATTTGAGGTGTTAAAACTTTGAAATATATTTCCACGAGAGTTGCAGAAAATACATAAGCGCTCCTCATGTAACAGAAAAATTAGGAAAAATTAAAATTAAAAATTAAAAAAAAAATAATATATTATAATATATTATAATAATTTTAAAATTTTAAAATTAAAATTAATTAATTAAAATTTTTCCGCGTGTAACGTTCAGGAAATTTCATAAGATCATTAAAGATTGTTTATCCAAAATCGTAAGTACAATGTTGACTCCCATAACATTATGATTGTCAAGATAATAAAAGGAAAATTAGAATCATCATAGAATTCTTGTTATTAATTCCTTCACATTTAAACTTTTTCATAGAACTACATTTTCCCGTCAACTTTTACCTCTCAGTCTAATAAACATTGCATAACTCACACAAATCCCAGTGGAATTATAATCGAATCTCACAATCCAATTACACTGGGTGTGAATAATTACTCCACAACCTGGTTTCCATATTCATCAAACAAAGAAAAATAAAATTTTCTGATTATGTAGTTCAAGGGCTGGAATTTCAGGTCTAGTTATACAAACAAAACCGAATTATCACTAAAATTGGAATGTACATTCTACTCACAAAGTCGATTCAATACATCTTGACTTCTATTCTGTAACACAATTTTCAACTAGTGGCTGAACTGTGGAGGTGCGAAAGATTCTAGTTGAAAGACCTATTGGTCTACACGTGTATGGTACCTGATGTAAAATTTTTTCATGACCTTTCCCATGACTCTCTTACATTCAAGCTCGATTCTAATACTACGATGAAAACAAGTAAATTGTTTGGCAAGTACCGCGAGGCATCATCCATTATGACTTTGGTATTTGTATTATGAGGGAAAATATTTAGAAATGTCTCTATTACGTGAATGTTTGGTTTTTTCCCTGAACATATAACGCTAATGCTGAAGAAATGTTAATGGTTGTAATTATTCACAGTGTTGTGAAAACAATTTTCTGTATATTCTTTCGATATTTATTGATTTGTTTTCCCGCGAGTATTAGAGATATTTATGAGGGAAAAACATTTTCGAGTAGTTTATTCATTTGGGATAGGGATGGACAGCCTGCGGAACTCATAACTAATTTTATGAATTTCCTATCTCCGCAACAAGTGAAGTGAAATTGATGGAAAATTGCTTTCCACTTTGTATGAAAGTAGTCATAGTTGATTTAATATACTAGCAATTTTATCATGATATGAATGCCTTAGATAAAAGGGGGGGGGGGGAAGGCGTCAATTCTTGTTGTTTTCATTCACATTAAGACGAAGTATATGTTGTATAAGGTTTGTTACAGAGAGAGAAAAGTAAGGTAAGAATAATAATTGCAGTTGGGAATCATTTTATGTTTTTGCTGGTCGAATAGAATTACCCTACCGCTCAATAAAATCTATTTCCTTCTAGAGGAGAATAGGGTAAAATGGAGCTATTTTCTATGTCCTCCAAATTTCAATATTTTCGGTTATACACAAAAATAATGGCAATTGCAGACAATAAAATTTAATAATAAATAAATAATCGTTCCATTTTGTCCCGCTCTCCTCTATGTAAAAATTATCTGGGGGTGTGCATAATTTTTGCGAAAGACGTTAAGTACTATATTATGTAATTTTTCTTCAAAAAGCCACAATACAACCCGACTACTACATGAAACTGAAATTATTACGCAAAAAATCTGTCCATGTGTTCGTTCAACACAAATTTATAACCCAGTTTCTCAGCCAGTTTTAAAACTGTCGATTGATTTTATCCCTATCGTCATTCAACTTAAATACTCATTTAATGCCAATCGAAAATTATTTAGAGAATTAAATGGCAGAAGTTACACACAACATCTTTAAATTCTTGTCCAAAAAATATTTTGTCGGTTAAAATAGATTTTTATTTTGCGTGTAATCATTTGACATTCAATAATATCTATCAAATGACATGTGTGGAAAATGAATGGTGTGAATACCCAGCAATGTTTCAATTAAGTCCCAATGAAAATCAGAACTTATCTCTGGAAGAACTGCAAAATGTTCATTTCAGTAAAACATAAAGGTTGAATGGGAATAACACTTGGAAAAATACGATGCAGTTGGGCAGGGCGTTTTCTCCCGAGAATTCGCCACGCTTACATTGCACCCATACACCCATGGATGACCCACCGCTGCCATTCCTAATTATGCAACATTTGTACTCTCTTCTGCAGGTTCCTCATACAAATGTTTTCTCACGCACCAAAATGTATGGACTCCACTCTGCCAAATGAGAATGGAGAGTGCTATATGAGTGAAATATAATACGCTGTCTTCTACGGAGTAAAGTCCTAAACATTAATTACCACCTTGTGGAGTTAAATAGAATTGCTGCAGAGGTGTATAATTGAGTGTGGAGAAATTTCTATCCTAATGCAAGTAATGAAATGAAATTTGAAATGGAATTGGTGAGAATATTAGCTGATCAATCAGATCTTTCCCCTTTCAGTCCATTGAAAATACTCGAAATATTTTTTTCATTGACGAAAATGTTCAAATATCTACTCTTTGTGGTAAAAAAAGTAATTCGTGAACAATTCAATATAGAAATCTATCTATAACGATCCCATAATCTCTTCATAGGGAGATTTTTTTTTATTTATAACATTCAAACCACCTGGTTTATTGTGCTAAAAAAAGGAAACTTACGGATTCCCAAAAATGTACACGTAACCCTATTATTTGCACATTTAGTCACTTCTTATATTTGTTTCTTTGGCCGAGCATATTGTTATTTCTTACTTCTTAACCTACGATAATAATATGAATTTCCTTACACTGCTTAAATATTGAATCCAGAGGATGATAAGAAGGAGCCAATATACAAGAGTACCTTCCTATTTAAGTTTTTCGAGAATGGTTTAACTTCATAAGATCATGGCAAGATGAAGGCTATTTTGAAGTATTCCGATTTCTCAATATATCATTTGATGGTCACAGAAGGTTCTTAAAAAAGGTAGATCCTTAGAATGGAAGTTCATGGCAGTCAATGTGATGGTACAACTAAAATCTTAACACTTTTTTAGAGAAAAAAAAATATATATTTCGCTAAAGAAGGACCTCTTAACATTTTTGCGGAAAAAGCTGTATTATTCAATTTTCGTATAAAATACTACAAAACAACGGATGTCTATTATTCTTAGATTACCTTATACAAACATTATATTAAATACGAGGAATTAGTTCATTGTGGTAAAATTTAAATCATGAAATATAACCACAATACAACTCTCGAAAACATTCTTTCAAACTTAAAACATTTTTTCCAAAAACGAATTCTCTGAATTATTCTGGACTTCATGAACCTTTGAGGAACTCACGGGTTATAATTAAATAAGTGGATAATATTTTTTTTATTCAATTTATACCTCTCTCAATGACACAGAACTTTACTCGAGTGATCAAAATTTTGGTAATTTAATTGAGAAAGTTTTTTCGCATTTTTTGACGACTCATTATTTTAAGCGAATTATAACCGTACCGAGACGTCAATTAACTTTGCACTCTCCCTGGAGGGGTACTTTTGCGTTTCAAGTGAAACGTCACTCTCCAGAATGGCCTTTTTCGGGGTTAGCGTAAGAAAGAAAAGGCCGAGTACATTCGAACATTTACCGTGGGTATATAGATCCTGCACTAGAAGTCGTTATCCGTATTTATGGTGTTTTCAGGGACTGAAGTATTTCACTTTTCACGTTTAAAACACATGGACATTAAACTTTCACTACTAATATACCTTAAGTTGTATTAATTATGGGTACGTAAGGATGCAACATTCGGATGCATCACTGCCATCCCAGTTACCAACGCCGTGGGGAGTCATTGGGGAGGCTCGGGAAACCCCAGTGGGAGTACTCAGACTCTTAAGTATGTGTAACGAAATATTGTTTATGTGCATTCTCGGCTTCAATATGTATTATGATAAAGATCTCTATAACAAGTAAAGTTTACGCAAAAAATCGAAAAAATGGCCTTCGGAAATCGTCTTTTGTCCCTGAGAAATTAGTTACAGCAAAAAACTTAATTGCCAGGGTAATAAAAGTTTACTCATGGCTGCAAATGAAAAATCATGCTAGGGGAAAAAGAAATCGCTGATAGGATATCGTGATTGCTTCTTGATTAAGGTTCCGGTATATCGTAGAGTTAAACGCAGAAAAAAGTTCGGTGGAAATTACTGTACCACTCGGTCAAATTCATTAACTACTTAGCAAAAATTATTTAGGTGTTCGACAAAAATTACCTGACAGCTCAGTAAAATTTGGTAATTACTTAATCAAAGTTATCTAGTTGTGGGCATAATTTTTTGTTGACTGCTTAATAAACGTTATCTAGTTTTGTGTGAAAAAATAGCTCAGTTCTCAGCAAAATTTGTTTACTGCTTACTCAAAATTATCGAGACGTGTGCCTAATTTTTATTGAAGATGTTGACTTTTTCTGTATGTTTAAGTAATTTTCACCCGATTAGCTAACGAAACGGTAATTTGCACTGAAAAAAATTGTCTCTGCGTATGAAATTTATGATTTATAAATTCCGGGGAATCACCGATGAAGAACGGTACTTATATTTTCAATGCCGCTTTGTTCTTTGCTGAGGGTATATGCGAGTATATTGAACGAGACAGATGAGTGGACTATATCGCAATGGTTAGTCCTGCGCGTTTACCTGTCAAGACCGTTTGATCCGTTACATTTTTCACAAACATGATTTTTGTAAGAATGAGAACGACTCGGAATAATTTCTTTCGTTCATACGAGAATATCCACTAAAAATTAGGAATTAATTCTTCATTAACAATGAGTCACAAATAAGGCTTTGTCGCCGTAAGTAACATTTATCTTGTTACGAGTGAAACTTTTCTTAATGTCTTGGTAAAACAGGAAATCTGTTGCTAGTAAGTAGAAACATGGTGTCTGCAATATATTTTTTTTCATTATTCAGTTGCATTGAGTTAATGGACTCTACAAGTAAATAAATGGAAACTGAACATGAATTTAGAACTTACAAATCTAAGAACTTAACGTATATCTATACGTTACAACTGTATCGCTAGCAGTAATTTCCTGTTGGTGAGGACACATTGTTTTGAAATGTTGAAATGATTGTTTATGAAATACGTAGTCTAATTTCCCAAAGGATATGAACTATGACAATCCAGTAGTAAAGTGATAAAACGGTTTAAGACGACTCATCTTTTAACAGTTTTTGAAAAAAATTTCTAATCTTAATGGAGCTTTCGAAATTTGTGTAATAAGCTTTTTCTGAATTTCTTCTATGAGAAATTCTGGCCAACAATTTTTTTATCCGTCTTAAATTCGTAGATATTTATTAAAAACTGAAGAATATTCAAAGTAACTTTAATTTTTTGACTAGTCCACTCCTGAATTCTTTCAAAACCTTCAGAACATGAGCTTCTGAACAATATCAATGGAACTTGGTGTCGAGGAAAGCGTCTGGACAAATGTATCAGCCTCATACCTTAGACGATATCCGGAAAAAATAGTTCAATTCGTTCCGAATGCATTTCCATTCTATAATTTATCACCTGTTGAATTATTCAGGTAAATTGTGAATTATTATCTTCTTACTGAACAATAAAATTTTTGAAATTAATGTTAATTTGCAATTGAAAATGGTGAATGCTAATACTTGTTCAATTTACACTTACTTCAATTATGAAGAAATTTATTCTATAACAAAATTCAATGGACACGTTTTTTCAACGAAATCATGTTTCTTATCGAATGCTTGAACATCGGAAGATGTTGTGCATGGATCACTTTAACAATCGCCATAATTCCCAATCTCCTGAAGCAAGTAGAAATTATATTAAGATGCAACCACGCTTTTTGCCATTCAATAACGCACATTCAAAATACAATAAATAGGATGGCTATCTTTAGACTCATTTTCAGACTCATGATTTATGTCAACAATTTTTTTGCCGCTATTTCTCTTCACTCATTCCCCTGATGCTCATTTTTTATTTACTTTTTCACCCCATTACTTTGTTTTACTCACTTGTGAATTGACTGTCATTCCTTATCGCTAGGAAATTTAAATTTACATGAGGAGAAAAAAAATATCAACACTGAAGTAGTCACGAAATGAGGAGAATTTTTGTTGTGTTACCAAGTGACTCATGCAAACCTACCAGCTCACAATAGAACCGTCTTATCGATTTAGCGTCAGCAGGGAGACCAGGAGGTTTCAAATATCGGACATTGTCGCCGCAGGTGTAGCTATGATTTTTTAAAATCCAGTGAAAAAGTTGAAAATAGCTTTTGGCGAGTCATATTAGCATAGCGGACGAAAAAATATTGTTTAATGGTGAAAAATCGCTACCAATTATTGCGGGATTTCTTGCTGATCGTATTATAGATTAATTTTCTTGAGACAATTTGAAATAGTATATTTCGTAACAAGTGAAAAAAAAAAATGGTTTTTGGCGAGTGATATAATCTCACGAGTCAAAAGCCATTTTTTTCGCGAGTTACGAACATAATTCTTCATCTCAATGTGCCGGAAAAGTTACTTGTCTGACACAGCGTGATGAAAAAAAATGTAAGTCATCATCGTCGCTTGGAAGCACCTGCTTTACATAAACGATCAATTTCATTTATATAATTTAATTTCTTTATTCCTCCATTCAATTTCTTTCAGGCACGAAAATTCCTATGCAAAAAATTGTCATCAATTCAACAAAAACGATTAGTAGAAGACCCATGTGATTTTAACCTTCACCTGCGGCTGAGGTTAAAGATTTCAATTTAAAAAAAAACTTTTGCTGGAGTTAGTGACGTAATATTCCATTAAATAATATTTCATTATAGGAGGCTTTAAATTGGCGCTCTAACTGAACACTATCAGGCCAGAATTCGATTGAATGAGAGACTTACATTTACTCTTCATGAATTATTTATTGAAGAAAGTTATCAATTGTCGACTACAACCATTTTTTAGTCATTCCAGGAATTAAATTAATTTTAAAAAATATTCGTAGCAGTTTTATTAGTTTACTTAGTCTTTGAAATTCTTATTTTTTCTGTTCTAAGTGAAAAATAGAGTCCAGAGTTTTTAAAAAATTGTAATGTTGATGAAAATCTATACATCTATATGCAGAAAATCAACGCACAATTATGCATCAGTGAAAGCTCTGATATTTAATTGTGAGTGCTGAAAAAGGAAAAATGTGATCTCATCAATTTTGCATAGTCACGCGCATCGAGCATCACCGTTGTTGTTGGGATCACTTCAGAGCATATCAACTTTTTTTTTAATGAATATGAGAGCTCTTCCACTAGAGTCTAAGTTTTGACATTAGGTTACCGAACATTCTGCAATGATTTCATAAGGAAATTTCTAATTTCACCGGTTATCCGTTGCAAATTTCAACTTGCTACCGTAGCATGCGCCCGAGGGCTTTTGACTAGGCAATGTTGAATGTGGGAAATATATTCTTTTCAGCTGAACAGCCAGTGGAATATTCAATTTAAAAATTGTGTGGAACCTGCATATGATTATCACATATAAAAAAATCATGCACTATTGATATGAATGTTTTATCGGCCAGGGGTTGAACCATAGAGATGAAACTTTTCTAACAAGTCTATGTTCTAGAAAAACCTATTTCTTGGAACATGTAAGTTGAATTTAAGCATACATTGTTTCGAATTTTGTTCAATTTGAACGACAGATTTGATTATTGAAACTATCGAAGATTCTAACGTAGATATCTTCGATTTTTCCATTCCTACACGGCGAGAAAAATTCCATAAAAATTACGTGTCAGTTTCGTAATCTGCGAGTCAAAACAATACTCCGTAAAAAGTTCTGAAAAAAAGTACGTCACTGTTCCGTAATTTTTACGGAGTATTGTTTTGACTCGCAGATTACGGAATTGACACGTAATTTTTATTGAATTTTTCTCTCCGTGTACTGGGTCTGTTATTGTTTCAGAAGAAATGATTTGCAAATAAGCCAGGAATATAATAAATAGGTCCCAGTGCCTCAGAGTAGATATATCTTTTACCATTCTTCAGTGGACCCGGTCGTCTAGCGCTTGAAAATTAGAGGTATTTTTAGGAATTTTTTTAAAAGGGGTAATCATGAACAACAAAGCCTACATTTTCATAGTCTATGATATCGTTAATGTCAAAACACAAAAATATCTTTTCATCATGCTGTGTCGGAAAGTTACTTTTTCGATACATTGAGATGAAAAATATTGTTCGTAACACGTGAAAAAAGTGGTTTTTGACTCGTGGGATTATGTCACTCGCCTTCGGCTCATGATATAAACCTGCCACTCGCCAAAAACCATTTTTTTTCACTTGTTACGAAATATACTATTCCTTTAAATAAAAGAAATATTTAACAGTGTTAAAAATGACGTGGAATGGGTCCGTCTCAAAAAATTGGACCTCGGTTGCTTTATCGATTTTGACTCGTCTATTTATCGGAAAAATAAAAACGAGGGCAATCATTAATCAGTACAAGTACAGGTATGGCCGGAATTAGAACAAAAGAAATTGAAAATTGAGAGAATAGCGGACAGTCGAAACAAAAAAATTGGGTTTTTTAGCCACCATCAGGCTAAATAAAGAAAAGTAATAGACATAAAAATTTAATTTTAGTTCCAAGTATAACTACCCGAGTAGAAAGTTCATTCGGCAAACCGAATCTAATCTACGCCGAATTCGGCGCAATTTCGGTTCTCGTTCGGCATGCAGAATACGGTATGCCTTATCAGGGCCGAATTAGCGCCGAATGAGCC
>JAPYZM010002709.1:0-15028 GCA_030522845.1 Psyttalia concolor
CTCGAAACCCTACAACTTATGTCTACAAAAATTTCCTGTCACTTAACCCCTTCAGGAGATATTTAGGTGGATTATTTCAAATGGGACACCCTGTATATGGAGGAGGGTATGACGACGCCCTTCCTCCTATTTGTGAAATGCACTGTCTCGGTCTTACTTGGGTTTACCCTTAGGCCGTTGACGCTACACCACCGCTGAACATAATCCAGCGCTTTCTGTATCTTACGGTGTAGTGTGCCTTCATTTCTGCTATTTACCAGCATCGCCACATCGTCCGCATAACCGACCGCTTTTACTCCTATATCCTCAAGTCCGGGGAGAGCCCCTCCCCGCGAGTGCCCTGCTATCACCGAAAGAAGAGTAGACTGTCCTTGTTCGGAGCATGGCAGTGATCCATCTGATGATGGATGATTCAATACCAGAAGATATTACTGCCTTTTCCATAGTGTCAAAAGATGTTACCGAAGGCACACTACGTCTATGTCTATGAAAACACCAAGGCTGTCCTTTCTCCTTTCTTTGCGTCTTGTATATTGCCAACCAGTTGATGTAGTGCAGTCTCTGTTGATCTGCTCGTCTGCTAAGCATGTTGTGAGGGGATGATGTGATTTATCTTCAGCGCACCCTCTTTGATGTACTCTTTCATGTATATAATAATATTGAGAGAATATTTTAATCTAGCTGATGAAATTTGTTTAGAAATTCTATGAATATTTAGAATTAAAAAGATTATTTTAAAGTTTGTATAGCAATTGTAAAATGATTACAGTTTCATAAATACGACAAAAATCCAATCGAGCTTTGAAAAAATGTGAGATTTTCTTATCACATATTTTTTTGAATAATTTATCAAAAAAACTAATTTATTACTATTTATTTTTAAAAAGCAGGCAATAACTTATGAAGTTTTGAGGTTTTTCATTTTTAACGTTGATCAGTTGGGGCGCTTTCTGTTCTAGGCTACCCACTCTCTGACTCTGCTACCCCCACTCCGCATCGTACTAGTGTCCAGGTAATTGGGGGAGCCATAAAATTTATTACCTTTCTGGTTAAACCAGTGAAATGCCCTAATTGGGGTTGGGAGCCGATATTGCTCAATGAGCAGAGTTTGTCGAGTCCTGCCATAGACTGCCTCGCCCTAGCCTACAGAGTCGTTCAGATGGACAGCCAGTATGTCGGCACCTTTTACCCTAACACATGCTAAGCGAACTCTGTATTAGCGCCAGTCTACTACCGGCCGCCAGACGATAGAGGAGCGCGTGTTCTACCGAAAACAGCACTGCTCCAGGTCTCTCATCGGTCAACGGATCATATAGATCTTTCATAGGCGGCTTCCTCAGCTACCTCCAGATGGCTCTTTTAGGTGGGTATGTTCATACCCGTTTTCCAGGGGATTTCAACCCAAAAACCCACAGTAACACGAAAATCTCGTTACAACAGTGAATCGGAAGGTCCCGGGTTCGATTCCAGGTCTGAAAATATCTGCATTTTTTCTTCAGTTATTTGTGGACTAAATATATTGAGAAGGAATTCCCACCTATCCAAAATCCTTTCCGCCCAGTAATCCCACTGTCCTATCTTAAAAAATGTGTAACGCATATCCCCTACTTAAATCCCAACTTGAAAATTCGCACCAAACCTTGGGGATCCATAAGAGATGATGATTATAAGAGAAACTCTGTCGATGCAAAAGTTCATGCAGCACCATCTGACTGGAAACAAATCGCTAATGGACATTATATTCTTCCTTCCATCCAACGTTGCATGGAATAAGGGGTTGTAAATATGCCTGAATGAGACTAGAATGCGAGTCAGAGTTCACTCATAACCTGGGCTACAACGCAATCGCATGTATAAAAAATAAAACGTGTTGCAGCGCGTAGCCATTTGAAAAATATCTTCCATTCTATCTCCGGAGTGGTCTGACGGAGTTTGTACTGTCTGTCGTGAAGCGAAGTCTAATAAGACGTCCAATGGTGAAAATCGATGCCACTCGTCGGTACAAACATTTTGATCGATTCTAAGGTTGAAATATATTTTTCATTCAACTCCAAATGCGGTTCCCAGGATTTGGGCGTTTGTACTTCTGTGAAAAGCACGCGTTCTAGCTCTCATGCCCTCATGTAGGTTTGTACTGTCGTGAAGCAAAGTCTAATAAGACCTCCAGTGATGAAAAACGATTGTACTCGTCGGTACAACCATTTTGATCGATTCTAAGGTTGAAATATGGTTTTCATTCAATTCCAAATTCGTTTCCCAGAGTCTGAGCGTTTGTACTCCCGTGAAAAGCACGTGTTCTAGCTCTCATGCCCTCAGGTAGGTTTGTATTGTCGTGAAGCGAAGTCTAATAAGACGTCCAGTGATGAAGATCGATTGTACTCGTCGGTACAAACATTTTGATCGGTTCTAAGGTTGAAATATGGTTTTCATTCAACTCCAAGTTCGTTTCTCAGAGTCTGAGCGTTTGTATTCCTGTTAAAAGCATGCGGTCTAGCATTCATGCCCTTATGTAGGTTTGTACTGTCGTGAAGCGAAGTCTAATAATACGTTCAGTGATGAAAATCGATTGTATTCGTCGGTACAAACATTTTGATCGATTCTAAGGTTGAAATATATTTTTCATTCAACTCCAATCCATTTCCCAGGGTCTGGGCGTTTGTACTCCCGTGAAAAGCACGCGGTCAAACTCTCATGTTCTTATGTAGCCTTCTACTGTCGTGAAGTGGCCTGATAAAACGTCCAGTGACGATTGTACTCGTCAGTACAAACATTTTGATCGATTCTAAGGTTAAAATATATTTTTCATTTTATCTCCAAATTCGTTTCCCAGAGTCTGAGCGTTTGTACTCCCGTGAATAGCACGCGGTCTAGTTCTCATGCCCTTATATAGGTTTCTACTGTCGTGAAGTGGAGTCTAATAAGACGTCCAGTGATGAAAATCGATTGTACTCGTCGGTACAAACAGTTTGATCGATTCTAAGGTTGAAATATATTTTTCATTTTATTTCCAAATTTGTATCCCAGAGTCTGGGTCTTTATACTTCCGTAAAATGCACGCGGTCTAGCTCTCACGTTCGTAACTAGGTTTATACTGGCGTGAAGCAAAATCTAATAAGACTTCCTGTGATTAAAATGGATGGTACCCGACGGTACAAACATTTTGATCGATTGTAAAGTGAGATAAACCAAAAAGTTATTCAACATTTTGACACTGTACAAATCCAGAAAATTAGAGTAGTCGATAACTACAATCAGATGATTGTAAAAAAAAACTTTGAAGAAGTTCCTATTTTTCTCTTGATTTGAAAAATATATATTTATAAGCCTTGGGGATCTATTCATTATAAAAACGAGTTTCCAAAGAGACGTTTTGGTAGATACGAAAAATCGGGTGGCGGAAAAAAAATCCCGGAAAAAAATCCCAGAAAAAAAATCCCCGGAAAAAAAATCGTCGGAAAAATAATCCCCGGAAAAAAAATCGTCGGAAATATAATCCCCGGAAAAATAATTCCCGGATTTCTCAGACGACTCCGATTTTTGGATCGGATTTTCAGGCGGTCCTTTGTGACCCTTGTGACGCCTTTTTACAAGGGTCGCAGGGGTAAAAATCAGGGAATATTTTTTCCGGGATTTTTTATCCGGGGATTTTTTTTCTGGGACTCGAAAAATCAACGCAAAACAATCTAAATAGCGTTCGGTCAGAGGGTCACAAATTAGAGATTTTTCAACTCCAAAAAATTTGTAAAAATTTCTCGTTGAGATTTACAATTCATTTGAAATTTCACTTGTTTTGATTGTTCGAAAGTTCGAAAAGGTCTGAGTACCGAGTTCTCCTAAATTATCTGATAAATATAATGAATTACCGCAATTATCGAGTTTCAACAGCTCGTGATCGAGTGGAATTGGCTCAGGGGTCATCACATCAAGCCCAGCAGCTCTAATGGTCCCATTCTTGAGGGCATCTATCAAGTCTGGCTGATTCACAATCTCTCCTCTACTGACATTAACAAAAATCGCTGTACTCTTCATCTTTTTGAAGGCGCTTTTGCTGAATATTCCTTTAGTATCCGGAGTGAGGGCAATGGTGACTATCACAAAATCACTTTCAGCCAAAACAGTATCCAGTGGCACGTGTTTACCATCGAAGGCTTCTGCCTCTCGTTTTTCAGATCTGCTTGTGTACAGAATTCTTGATACTCGAAATGGTTTAAGATATTCAGCTACTCTAAACCCAATTCTCCCTAGACCGACTATTCCCACGGTTGAATTTGCAAGACCTGGACCACACATGAAGGAGGGAGACCAGGCAGTCCATTTTCCCCTGACAATTCAAAAAATTACATCAATAATTCACAAAAACTCAGTTTATCGATCTTTAAAGTGTCTATTCGTCTAGTTCAGCATTTTTTTATAGAGTCTCCAATAAAATGTGTTGAAAAACTAATAATGACTTCCTATCGAAAAGTTAAAAAATGACATTATAATGCAAACAAATTATATTTTCTGTTTTTAAATCTTACTAAATGTCAAACAATAATTTATTCAGTTAAGCAAAATTGAGTCCCTAGATCTTTATAAGAGGCAGTATTTCTGTGCAATATACAATAATTAATTCCACTCGTTTACCTTTTTGAAATACTTGGTTTTAATTTAGTTTTTATGAAAAAAAATAAACTAAATTATGTTTAGATAAAAATGGCATCATAAATAAGTGCTTAAAATGGAATAATTCACATAGTAAAGAATTAATATAAATTGATAAAATGTTTGTGTGTAATTTACATTTGATTTAATTTGATTTGATTTGTTTTCTTGCAAATAGAAACTTCAAAAAAACATAATACTACATATCTTGTACAAAGTGAATTAAAAGTCAAAGGAATAGAACATAACAAATGGAAAATTTTATCAAAAGGAATTGATCCTTTAAAGTTATGAAAAACCTATAGAAGATAAAAAAAATATCCCAATTGAATGATTTAAATTGCTCACTCTCTCAGAGCCTGTGCAGACTCATAGATTCTCCTGGAGGTGGCTAATAGCAAGGCAACCGCTAATTCTGATGTTGCATCTGTCAAGACTCCAGGGGTGTAGCCCACTCGAATGTTGTGGTTCTTCAGGGCTTGTAGGTCGAAGTGATCGTACCCCACGGACATGGTAGCCACTGCCTTCAGCTGTGGTCCAGCTGCTGTGAGAACTTCCTCGTCGATTTTATCCGTCAGGAGACAAAATACTCCATCGACTCCACGAATCATTGAGAGAAGCTCTGCCCTTGGAATCGGGACTGTTTTGTCCCATATCGTGACTTCACAGCTGTCAAAAAAGTATTAATTAAATTTTGAATTTTCTTTGCTGGACAATTCAAACAATTTTCAAGTATCAAAAATTAAAAAAAAAACATTTTGCTGTGAAAAATGATGGCAATGAAATTTTGCATCAATATTTCATTCAATGGAAATGCAATATGAAAAATTGTGATTTTGTTTCAGTAAAAATAATCGTTGGAGATTTTTTTTCTAGAAAGAATGATAGTTGGAAATTTTTTTTGTCAGTTAAAAATAATTATTTTTCAACTTACGTCTTCTTCAAAAGATCGATTCCTGCTTGTGGTACATCCCCACGGGTCACTAGAACCTTCGGCCTTTCCATTGTTGAACTGGAATGTTTAACAATACCCCCAAATAAATGAGGATTAGATGGCAAAGATTTGATCGTATGAAGAAATTGTGATCTCAGAGACAAGTGTCGGACTGTGTTGAGTAACATTGTGACGAGCCTCATTAAATTTCCACATTTTTTATCTTATCGGGTACATAACCTCCTCATAAATACAGATGCCCTTTGCATCTAAACAAATCGTAATGCAAATTTCAAAATGAAAATAAAAAATAAACCTCTAAAGGCAAAACTAGAAAAAATATCTAATGATTCTGAATGATGAATCTAAGTTTTGTCTTTATTTTTAAATTATTTATTCATGAAGTACTGAATGATTGGAGCTAGACAGATCAGTCTCTCCTCCAACAAGGATACACTATTACTGTTATGTTTTTCATTACGAAATGACAGTAAAAATGTACAATACAGATTGCACATTGCGAATGTAGAATGTGCATAAAGCATGCGGCTAAATTTGCTCAATCTATTCAACGCGATCGACATTTTTAAGGAGTTATTGCTGATATTACTACGCTTTTCCTGTTTTTTTGTTTTAATCTCCGGGAAACTGTTGATGAGATTGATGGCCACAACATAGGGGAGAGTGGGGTAATACGGACGCCGTTTTGAAATAATGTAATGAATTGCATATGAATATTTTTTTACTTTATTGTTGAGGTTATAAATGTAATTCCGTTGATATGAGACAGCGTCTAAATAGTTTTAGGATAAGGCAAAACAAGCAGACTGCCTTGGGCAGGAAATCCTTTTAGGGCCAGTTTTTGGTCAAGTTGACCATGGTTAACCCGTAGTGTTGTAAAACCATTAGATATTTTAAATGAAATATTATTCTTGTCATCAAATAGTTCTAGAAAATACTCTTTCATCATTGCAACTAAATACATAGATAACTACTTTTACCGTAGTACGCAAATTCTAGAATCTGTTTGTAATCACTAGAAACATCTAAATATTGTGAATATGCATCCCAAGCAAATAGCGCCAAATGTTCCCTGAAGCTTTATTGGGCCTTTAGCCCTCCAATATAACGATTACCCTCACTCCTCTTAAAAACCTCTCTCCCAAGACATCTCTCAATTTCCTCATTTTTAGTCAGTCTGGAAACTCTCATTCAGGAATCCCCAAAAGAATAGCAGATTTCGTCTACTTCTATACTGCCTACCGTCAACTATTCTTCGTAATAAATGGAAAGCTTACAGAACCCAAACCTATCAACAAAGGCACAGCTCAAAGCTGCATCCTCAGTCCCATACTATTTAATTTATATTGCTCCAAAATAATCGACCTAGTCCCTCCAACAATGGAAATAATCGTGTTCGCAGATGATTGCTGCCTTATTTCAAAAAGAACTTGACCTAGTCAGCTTTCCTGACCTAGAAAAGTGTCTCCAACCCCTCTCCAACACTGTAAACGATATCCGCGATTGAATCCTTCTAAATCGTAAACTAGAAATACCAGAAGAGAAAACCCAACTAGTAATCTTAGTAGGAACCATTTCACCCCATCAGACCATTATATTACAATAAATGGTCACAAAATAGCAGCTTCGGAAAGCGTAAATTCCTTGGAGTCACTCTTGACTACTGCCTCTCATTTTCCCCACATATAAAAAGTTTAATCCACAGGAACTGTCAGACCCTGTCGATGTTAAAATCCCTCAGACACGCGTGATTCGGAGCGGACCCCAGACTCCTACTGACCTTTTATCGAGGCCTAATAAGAAGCTCTTTAGAATATGGCTCACATGTCCTCCTTCCTTCAAACTTAAATGACCTCGAAGAACTCAATAAAGTACAGTATAGAGCCATTCGAGTGGCGTTGGGATTCCGCCAATCGACTCCAACAAATATCCTCTTAGCCGAAACTCGCGAAGCTCCCCTCAAAACCCGGTTTCAGCAACTATCAGACCGATACCTTATCAGAATCTCTTCCCAAAGAGACCATCCAGTATTAGAAAAACTTAATACTCTACACTCTGTGCTAATCCGTAAAATAATAACATCCATCACATCAAATCCGATTTTCCAATCTATAAATTGTACACCTGAACCGATCAATACAAAGCAAAAATCTACTGTGGACCTCTCTCTACCCCCTGCCTATTCTCTTATGAAATGACCTCCATGAACCTTCCCCATTGACCTTGTAACAGGCGTCAAAATTAAAAAAGCTTGTTATAAGAAAACAGAACTCCGAAATAGCTTTACTCAATACAATTTCCACAACTCACTCAAATATATACCGATGGATCAAAAATAGACCCTGAAGAAAAAGTCGGATTATCTGCGCACATGCCCCTCCTAGAAATAGACCTAAAATTCAAAATTACAGCAAGATCATCCATACTCACAGCCGAGGCGCTAGCCATCCTCCAGACTCTAACAATTGAAAATACTAATATTGAAAAGGCTTTAATTCTTTCAGACTCACAAAGTGTCCTGAGCAACTTCGCCAACAAATCTTCAGCAAAATCCTATTCATTCATCATCTACATGACCCTGTCGCAGTATAATAAATTAACTTCTCAAGGTTAAACCATCCAACCCATTTGGATCCCAGCTGATGTTGGCATTCAAGGTAATGAGGCCGCAGATTCATTAGCTAAAGACGCAACCAGTTCCGGCATTACTTTGAATACTCCAATCCCACACACGGACTTTTATGAAATGACCAACAAATCCATGAAATAGTCTACTACAAAAATTTTAAAAAGACAATCCGAAAAAAGGCTCTCAATTCTTTAAATATTATTCCTCTCGATGGAAACCCCCATGGTTTCAAGAGCTATCTCTGAGCCGCACTGAAATAGTGACCATCTGTAGAATGAGATCAAATCATTACCAGTCTAGCCAGGGAAAATATTATACGATCACCTCTCTGCCGATGCCCACAAAAAAAACCAGAAGACCTCAATTATGTTTTTTTGGTCATGATCCTTACATAAACGGGAGCGTTCCATTCTCATGAAAACTTTAAAAAAGTTAAAAAGAAAAGAAAGAAACTTCCTCAAATTACTCAAAAACACCAAAGAAAAAATTTGCTTCCTCCTATATAATTTTCTTAAACGCGTAAATAAAATGATATAAAAGAGAATTCCTCTCTCTACATTTCAGAACATAATCCCAACGTATTGACAGAAAAGTCCCTAGATAGGACAACGGCCGTAAGACTGCCGGAGCCATGAAACATCTAATAATAATAATAGAAACTCTCACTATATGAGACACATGACTCTCTGACAAGTACCTTGTTCCTTCGAAATAATCTCCAATTGTAATAATTTGAGTGCCTTTCACGAATAAAGAAATATTAAACTTTGTAACGAGATTTTCTCGTTACTGTGGGATATCGGATCGAAATCCCCTGGGAGAACGGGTATGAAAATACCCGCCTAAAAGAGCCGTCTGGAGGTAGCTGAGAAAACCGTCTGTGAGAAACACCGAGGAGGGACTACTACAGTTTATGATCCGTTCACCGATGAGAGACGTGGAGCAGCGCTGTTTTGGGTGGAGCACGCGCTCCTCTATCGTCTGGAGGTCGGTAGTAGACTGTCGCTTATACAGAGCTTGCTCAGCATGTGTTAGGGGAAAAGGAGCCGACGTACTGGCTGTCCATCTGAGCGACTCTGTAGGCTACGGGGAGGTAGTCTAGAGACCAACGTAGCCAGGTGAGAGGACTGGCTCCTCCGGGATCCCGTGGGTTTGATTGGTGGTCATGAGGTAATGGAATGACTCATGGCTGCCGAGATAACTACACTAGGAGGCAAGGCCCTAGGAAGATTTCGTGGCAGTTGAGCCCGAGAGCTCACAGCGAGAGGTTTGAAAAAGACCTCTTGGGCTGGATGGAAACCCGGCTGCATTAGCCTGGATCGGGGGAGTAAAACTCCGCGTCAGGTGGTGAAGAACCACCGGGGCGAGCCTAGGGGGATGCTCTGCATCCCCCACATAGGCGCAAACGGGTTTGTCGTGGGGCTCGAGGTGACGACCTCGAGTTCTCAACGTTTGTCGAGCCTCGGAGGCTCGATTCGTGTCGTGTCTATCCGTGGATTTGAAGAGGATGGCGAGATATCCCTCCTGTCGATCCGATCACACGTTTGTGCATAGTCGACTTTTTCCGGTGCTCGCGACGTGCGATGAACATAGCAGTCACTGGTGGCCAAGTCTGTGAGTGATCGCCGAGTGTTGAACGTAAGTCCACTTCCGGGCACGTCAGCACCTAGTCGTCCCAGGCCCTGAGGGGTCCCGGCTGATTCGCCGTGAACCTGGACTCTCCCAGAGTAACGAATACTCTGGAAGAGATGACCCTCCGACGAACTGAAAAAATTGTTGGAGACGATAGGGAAGAAATTCTTCACGATGATCGAGCTGAAACGCTTCATTCATGGCCTGAAATAATGGCGAGTGCGTAGTACGCAAGTCCCGTGACTTGCGACGAAGACTCTTGGTGGACCTCGCTCACTCTACCACGTCTCACTGACGCTAGCTGGACACCTACTTGTCCCGCCTGCAAGCCCTCTGGGTAGATGAGGAGATCCCCAGAGGCCGGTTTTGTCGAACCTCCCGAAAAGGTTCGGCTGGCGCCCAACAGCGAGTGTTAGAGGCGGGCACCCCTACGTTCGAGTATTCTCCTGGGTGAACAACCCGGGAGAATACTCTTACAACTTATTCGTTACTACAATCATTGACATACAACAGTAGTTAAGGTTAAATTAAGTTCCCCCACCACCGAGCCATGCCGGTCTTCAGATGTGATTAAGATGTGGCGCTTGCGTTTTGACAGTGTAATTCAAAATAGTCGAATGTCTATATATTTAACCTGATCCCATTTATTTAATCCTGATCAAATGGCACAATGTAACACTGATTTTTTTTATCCTATTTCGGTTAATGCACGTTTACAATAAATTGTGAGCGAGGTTCTTCTTCTTCCGTTTGTATTGGTTATATTTTTGAGTCGGATTGGTTGTTGACAAGACTCCATTTTTATTAAACTCATGGCAATAGCGGGAACTAATTGTCCTCACACAATTTATGTGGTAGGGGGAACTTAATTTAACCTTAACTACAGGTTAATCATTGTTGACCAAAAACTGGTCCTTAGTGTGTCAATTATTTATTATTTTTTCATGTCTACCATTGGTAGTCCGAATGGATTTTTGCAAGCTCAAGCGATTACTACAATTTTGAATAAAAACATTTTTAAAAACGAGATATCTCTGTACCAAATTTCAGCTCAATCGATTCAGCCGTTTTTGAGAAATTCTCATTTGTTTCTAGACCTTTTTGTGCCCTTATGTCGAAAAGCATTCACCATACCCATCGATATTTTTTTCAAAGGCCGCGTCTCAATGTCAGCTATTATATACAATGGAACTATACTGGTTCATTCCACGTTGTCGAGACATTCAAGAAATTAGATTCGGGTGAAAACTTGAATATGTCCCAAACGAATAATCCGATTGAGCCCGTTTTCAATACCAAATATTTTAGTGGTAAGAGGAGACTGGATGTAAAATTTCAAGTTGAGAAACCGATTTTGAGAAGGTGAGAGTGCTAATATACATTTTTTGCAAAAAATAGAAAAATTGCAATATCTCGCAAAGTTTCAATGGATCAGGATATATATTTTGATTATTTGTTATAGCTGACATCAAGACGAGCATTTTGAAAGAAAAAAAAAGTCAAGCGGTTGGATACTTTTCGAGATATTGGTGAAAAAAGGTCTAGAAATTAATGCGAATTTCACCAAACGGTTGAATCTATTGGGCTGAAATTTGGCACAGCGTTAGTGATCACTAATACAGTTTACTTGTCATGAATACTTATCATCTGACGAAATTTCAATATTTTCTGAATTATTTTAGCCGTTTAATTGTACAATTTTCAAAACCCTGACTATCACGTGACAACCGCATATACACACGGGGTGGTCAAACGGCCCATTTTTACATTTCAGACAATTATTAATCCTTTCCGAACAAAATTACGAAATCGAAAAATAGAACGATTGCATAACTTTCATTCGGAAGGAAAAGGGGTAAAATTGACACCTAGATTTTTTTTTAATCATGAAAATTTCAAGTAATTTACCTAATTCATTGGATTTCTTTTACAAATTAAGGGGTTACTCAGGAATTTCTACGATTATCACACTCGGTCGTCGATCAATTTTTTTTTCAGTTATTTGTGGGCTAGATATATTGAAGAGGAATTCCCACCTATTCAAAATCCTTTCCATCGATTGATCACACTATCCTACCATACAAATTGTGAAGTGTATTCCACCTACCCCATTCCAAAAACTGGTGTAAACAGCTCTTTCCTATAAGCCTTAAAATTCACCAACCTTGATCGGGGCTATATCCGTACCTACAAGCTGTTAAAAAAAAATTCAGGAGTATTCAGTCCACACCCTAAATTTGTCTACTCTTGTATTTTTCTGGGTACCAGCTTACATTGGGATGACGGGAAATGAGGAGGCTGACCAGATTCAAAGGCAGTTCTAAATTGTATCAATATAAATAATACCGTTTCAGCAACTGTTTTCAAGTGTATCTTCAAAGCAACATCAAAAGAAACCCTCGTGGAAATTCGTCGACAGATTCTGTCAAATTCAGACAGGAAATGGAAATAAATGTCATATTCTGACCAACTTTTCTGTTTAAAATTTAACAGAAAATGACATACTATTACAGAAAATGTCATATTATTACAGAAAATGTAATAATATGTCAGAATCTGAGAAAATATGTCATAAAATAACAGAGAATCATCGCGGTTTGCAACATGTTTTGGGAATATGTAAGAATTCGTCAGAAAAAAACTTGTCATTATCTGACAAATTTTCACAGAATTTGTCATTCTCTGTCATAATATGTCAAAGGGTCCGACCGTTCGCTTGCCATTTTTTGACATTTAATGTCATTTTCTGTCATAAAATGTCCCTTCATGTCATTTTTTGCAAGAGTATTTCAGATTATATTTTTTTTTGTCAGATTTTGTCCAAATCTGACAAACTTTTTCCGTTTATGATAATTTCGGTCATTGTCAAAATATGACATGATATGTCGGATTATGACTTCATTTGACAGAATATGACATATTACGAGTGACAGAATCGGTCAAAATATGAATTCGGTCAAAAAATAATATGTCGGATCATGACTTTATTTGACATATTGAGACATTTGCTAAGAAGATTTCCAGTCTTAAGGTTTGTTAGAATATGACAGAATATGACATTTCATCAACTTGACAGAATATGACATTTTTAGCTAAATAAAATCAGATATAAAATGACAGAATTTGTCATTTTATGTCACATTCTGTCATTTTATGACAAAATTCCGAAGAATTGTCAGAATTTGACATTTTTTGTTAAACTTTGACGAGCGACGAGAACCCATTTATTAAACCCATTTAAAGACAAAAGGACATGTGTACTTTGAAAAATATTATAGCATACTCGCATATTCCTGATATCATAATTCCAAGCTCTCTAGTTTAGAAATCGTCACAATCAATCGAATCCGCAGCAATTATTATCATCTCAACTCTTCTTGCAACCACGCAACCACGAAATTCCAGAGATATCTGTCATGTATTCTGGAATTGCCCTAAATAGAATACGCAACGGGAAATTATGACGACACAACTTTGAAATCTCGGTTACTAAGCCTCGTACTACACCTTCCAATTTACTACAGCAACCGACTCCCGGGCAATTAAAATTTTTGTAAATTTTTTTAACTCATCATGCAATGTAAAAATTCAACTTAAATAACAAACTTGTACGCATAATGTTAGTGCGTATAGCTTTATAAGCTCAGCACTTAAAAAAAACAGCTGTTTCCATCTGAGCACCCGACGGGCTCGGTAAAGCGAGGATCCTTCGAAAAAAAAGAAGACAGTTTCTGAAGGTGCTGATGATGAGAGTGATGCATGTCGCATCTATTGTGAGTTGCTGTACTCAGAATCGAATGAAAGAGGGTTAGAATGCGAATCTTGTCACGATTGGAAGAATGTATCTAGAATAGACGGACATATTCTGTTTGAATATTATATTTTAGAACGGCCAAACCAATGTCTAGAACTGTGAGATAATCGAATTTGATGTGGAGTCCATTAATTTACACATTACCATTATTTTTATTATCATTATCCTGTTATTTCCTTTGTATCTAGAAGAATAAATAATTTCATACACTTTATATTCCAGTAATGGAGTAGTAAGAAGGAATGAATCAGTTCCTTCCAGCCATGATTTTCCTTGAATCTTGACAAAGACGCAAAATCGAGAATTTTCCATGGTAACTAGTGCGTTAGTTTCCATTTCCCTTTCACAGAAAAGCTCATTGTGAAAATTTCCTCAAGTCGCTCAGATTTAGAAATATTGATAGAAACTCAATCTCAAATGGAGTTGGTTCATCTCGTCTCACCCCTTGGCTAATGTTTTAACTTCCCGACCACGTCTTTATAGAGAGTAAGGGGATTATAATAATGGACCTTAATCATATTCGGACCATCAAATGCAACGATGACTATTTACAAATAGCCATACAAACGACGTGTATGTTTCACTTCAAAACATTGTCTCAATTTTGAGATAAAAAAGGATTAAAAAAAATTGGTCGGTGTTGTTGGTCGCTCGCTACGCTCGCTCCCATTACTGTTGCGTTGTGTTGGAGTCGGTGTCACCCATTACAGGTCGAACTACTAACTTCCCGATCAATTCTTAACACAATTCGTAATGATTCGTAATGCGATTTTTTTGTTCTATTCGGCTCTTGATGAGCCTCGTAAATAACGTTCCGATAGGTTGAAATATTAACGTAGACGTAAGATTTTGACACCCTTCTTCCGAAATTTTAAAAAAGGTGAGAGGATTTCACTTAAAAACAACCAGAAAACGGGTGGGGGGGTTCGCTTGGGAGCGTGAACGAAAAAAAAAAGGTAAATATTCTCATTGAAGCCCTTCCTTTAAAAAAAACTCTGGGAGGGGTGGGGGAACTTGCTCTCATGATAATCAGATGTTGACCGAGTCATGATCTATCGATCACGACCTCGATCACTTCGATCGAATCATGCATGCGCCCGGGAGCGTGAACGAAAGAATATCGAAATTTATCTTTTTTTTTTTCTTAAAGAAACTCACGGGCGGGTTGGGGGCGGGGGTCCGCAATCAAATGGGATCGATTCCCAGACAAGACCGATCGATCGCGATTAAATTCGCTTCGATCGCATTACACGTGCGGCCGGGGTCGTGAACGAAAAAAACGGTCCACACACACACACACACACACACACACACACACACACACACACACACACACACACACACACACACACAC
>JAPYZM010002710.1:0-13059 GCA_030522845.1 Psyttalia concolor
CCAAACCTTCCACATAATATCCCCAACGTGAGTGAAACCCATGCGACGGTTAGCCGGTATTCAGGGTGTGACGGCCCTAGGAAAGAGACAAGGGAAAAACTTCCCATATGTGAATAGTCATAGGCACTATTCACATAGTTAGATCATCCAGGATTAATGCTGAGGATGGTATAATCCGAAACGTCACAAGCACCCTCATCGAATTTTTTTGAAAAACGGTAATATTTCACTATTTAACAATGTAACAAAGTTCTGCCTGTCCGATCACATTTGATCGATGGCGGTTTTTTCCGCCGATCATCTCTAAAAGTAGTCGGATTCTGTTACCTTATGATTCTATTTTTTTTAGTTCTTGACTTCTTCCGTCGTTCCCTTTGATTTTGATTTCTCAATAAGGAATTGAAATTAACATAAAATTTGAGTCTCACTCCATTACACAAAACAGCTTCAAGAAGCAACCGGATCCAATTTTGATCTTTTTGACGTTCACAACAGGACCGTCCCGTCCCAAATCTTAGGTAATGCTAAATGCTAGTCGCTAGGCCGCTCAAAAAAAGCGAATTTTCACAAATTTTTGCCGCGTAGAATTTATTGTTTAATTTATCTGTTTGAAAATTTGGATCATCATAAATGAGAAAACCCAATCAATTCCGTTAATATAATATATTCTCGAGTATTTATTCGAAGGAATTATCGAAATAATATTTTTTTACTAAATGGCGACTTAGGAAAACAAAAGATTCTGTTTCGGACGAAAATTTAAATTTCAAATTATTTATAAAATGGGAAATATTGATCGGAGAGAAAAAAAATCCTCGATAAAATACTAAAGAATAGCGTTAACAAGCTTATGTTAAAATTTGAGACTGCTTACCGATTTTTAAAATCCATTTTTGACAAAAAAGCCTTCAAAATTTCGAACGCGTTTTACGCCTTCCTAATGGGCCTTCCCTGTGTCTGAAACGCGAAAATATTCGTCTGAGTGACATGAAATTTTAAGTGTGTATGCTCAAATATATTCAACGAGAAATATAATTAAAAAATACAAGAAAAAAAAAATCATATTCAACCCACGGGAGAAGAACCAGACAAGCATTCCTCAGGTACGAACATCGTAATTTTGCACGTGCGGAGGATTTGTCTGATTATCCTCCCTAGGTGAGGAATATACTAAAATTAAAATTTTTGAAAATTACAAGGGTATATAGCCCCTTAATAAAATACTCCACCACAATGAATTTTTATTTGTCGAATTGATATTTAATAAATTGCTTTCAGACGGGAAAGTCTAGGATGGGAAGTCCTGTCCACCTTCAGGAAAATCCCCACAGACAAGTGTTATATCTCCAAGGGGTTAAATTCATTTGTAGCCCCCAAATTTCCATATGTTATTAATTATTTTATATCAACTTTAATGAAAAAAAATTAACATTTTCCTTGAACGCCCGAAAAGGGATTGGAGGAGCTATACTGTCTTATCACTCATTTCTACTTAAGTTTTTCCTCAGATTGTCGACTAGTCTGCAGATTACCCAATAATTTATCAATAATTAAAATATCAAATGAATAATTTCAGATAAAATTCGTAGCATGTACGATATGTGTCGTTATGAGAAGGCATGGGCAGTGGAAAAATTATCCCCGTGGTGTGCAGTATTTAGTAGTGAGGAGCTGCGAGTGTTGGAATACGCTGAAGATCTTGAATATTACTACACCGCAGGTTACGGACGAGAAGTAAATAAAATGATCGGATGTTTCCCACTGCAGGATATGATGAATCGTTTTAGGTAAATTCTTATTGTCCCATGAGAAACGTTATTTCAAATGATATTGAGCTTTAACATTAATCATTTTGATATTACATAGATCACTCGAACAAAGCAATGCCAATGACAAGCCCAAAGGAATATTCTACTTCACTCATACAATTACAATCTTGAGTTTCCTGCGAAATTTGGGGGCGTTCCAAGACAATGAGCCGTTGACGGCTAATAATTACAGAAATATGATGAGACGTCAGTGGAGAACATCGGCCCTTGCCCCCTATAATGCCAATATAGTTGCAGTATTTTGTAGGTAATGAAAAAGACATCTTATTTATACAATATGAAAAATTGGAATTTCAGAGATAAAGAGGCACGAAAATAGTTTACAAAAAAATCTACCGACTTCGATTGACAATTCAATCGTTTCGTTCGTTGAACTTACACTTTAAATTCCATCAATTTCTTCCAAATTCCATTGAGAAATTCTACAGCTGAAACACGCGTTTCTATACACATGTCCAACAGAAATACCTTTGAAAAATCTGTAGATAAATCTCCGTTTCTGCAATTTCTTCTTTTGAAATATTTCCACAGGAATTTTTTGGCATGAATGTTTCAAGTTTAATCCATTCGATTTTTTTTATGCTCGTTTTGCTACACCGAAAAGAAGTAGAACATTTGGGTCGGGGAATTTCTATAGAACCTATTTTAATAGAATAACTTGTACAGAAAAATTTTAATTTCATAGACGCTGAGATAATGCTTATCAAGAAACCAATAATGAATTGAATTAAAAGAAAATAAGTTATGATAGTTCAGATTACTTAAAAATTTTGCACAATTCCAAATTTGTGGGCACCAAGGAGTCGAACATTTTATACTCTACTTGAATCTTTAATCGGAATCAGAATCAAAAATTGAAGTCCGATTATCCAGAATTTTCAATTAATCGAAACTCGAGAAATATATTCGCCGCTATTTTTTCAATTTTCGTTAATGTTCATGGATTAATTGCACCGAAACTTGAAGATTTAATTGATTTCCAAATGGTAAATTTCCAATGAATATCTTTAATGATATTCCAGTGAAATTGTCTTTTCTGCCCTACGGCCGGAAAGCGCAATTTCCCGTTCGATACGCAAAAGGAAGTTGTGGGTTTCCGGCTACGTCGAGCCGAAAAACAGTATACACACCTTGACCAATTAAAAAAAGCCTCAAATCACATGTGTTTCAACCTCGACTTCGGCTCGGCCACCAGTTTCATGTGATCTGAGACGTTTCTTTTTCTCCTGGTCGAAGAATGTAATAATGAACTAATTTGAGTTCGCGAAACTCTTCAAAAAATGAATTCCCTCTCATGCGTTTCTTGTTAATTCATATTAAATATAATAATCATATAGCAAGTATGGAATATACTGTAAACATTACGATATAATTGACGTAATGAATCGTCCCGAAATATCAATGTATCCCCCGTCAATAGTATTTCGGAGCAATTCAACATCCATTAGTATAATAACCCACCAATTCTGGGAGTACCATTGCAGTAAACACCCCCAGCCGCAGCCGAGCGTCTGAAAAAATGCCACCGCATGAGTTGAGTAACTAATTCGATATGGATTAGCAGAACGAAAGTAATGAGTCAACGAGATATTATCGGAGAGTACACTCATCAAAACCTAGAAGACCGGAAATGTCAAGAGTAGAGAAGAATAGATACGAAACACCATGATCTGATGATAGTGGATGTTTACAATTTCATAAGTTGATGGGATCTACATTAGTTATGACATAGGATGAAATTAATTTGCCCAATGGCCTTCCCATTTGCCCTTGAATTTCTAACGGAGTGGTTATTATTAATTCGTCCAAGGTGTATTCAACATTTCGAACAAATTCCTTGTACGCTTCTCTCTAATGATGAAGACTTCTTTGCTGTATCTTACATCGCAATTTCTAGTGATTGTGATGTGCATATTAACATTGAAAACTGTGAATGCAGAGCCTGCCTGGTCCACCGATTTACTGAATTACCTCCGACAAAACCATAATTCTTATCGCCAAGTGATGATCGTAACGGGTAAGGAGCCCGGAATACCATTCGAGAATTATTGGATACGTAGAATATTGCACACAGCAGCCACGATATATCCAACATTTCGAATCAATGTGAATATTTCATCAAACGTCCGTGAAGAATCGACGAGAGTCCATGACACTGATGCGACAGCAACCTTATTCATTTTTGTGACTGATGGCAAAAATTCTACTGCGTCAGTATCCAAACAGATCATCTATTTCATGAAAGCATTGTCATTGAATAAGAAAACTGTCAAATATCTCGTCTTATTTCTCTCATCAGAACAAACCCGAAACTTCAACGGTCTGTTGAAATACGCGTGGAAAATGCAAATGATGGATATAACTATTTTGGAGATCGTTGGTTGTCAAAGACCAAGGATAGCCATACTGAGCTACTGCGTTGGTGACAGTAGCTTACCAATCATTCATCGCTTCAATCCGTTTATAAATTTGGTAATTCGGGAGACCTACAGACCAGGAGTTGAATTGTTTCCAAATCTGCTGAAAAATATGAATGGTTATCCTCTCAAGATCGGCATTCGTCATCGTCCACCATTTTCAAACGTCTCCTGGGATGAGAGCGGGATCTGCAAGTCCATGACTGGATTGGATAGTATAACGATACAAACAGTAGCAGCTAAAATGAATTTTACATTGGAAATCCTGCCAAATTTACAAACCTACGATGAAATCATCATGGATAACTCCAGCACTGGATTATTTAACTTTTTAAAATCGGACAAAATCGATATATTTGTTTCTCCGCATCCTCACTACACTGAAGATATAGCGGAAAATTCATTTCGCGCTGCCCCGTTATTTAGAGATCAATTTTGTGCTCTAATTCCACTGAGAAAAACTGTTCGTACATCTTTTCCAATCGCGGTCGTTGAGGGATTGATTTTGACTGTTGGAATCACGTCCATCTTCTGGGCCTCCACTTGGCTCTTCAGATTCCCTAGGTCGTGGAGTATTTTCATCACAATTCGTATATTGTTCGGCATCCCCGTTAACGTCAATCATTCAACTATGAAGCCAGCCCAACGGATCATCGTTCAATTTTTTATGATCATATCATTATTGTACTCGGCGAATATTTATGCATCTCTGGCAAAGATAAATGTCGATGTTGAAGGTGAAGTTGACAGTAAAAATTTTCGTGATCTTGATCGCACTGGCCTGATACCAAAAGTTTCTATGTACCTGATGAACAAAACTTTTGGTAAGATCAACGAGAATGATGAGAGTCTGATGAATCTGAAAAGAAAAACTATCTCGGTGATAAATATATGGGACTGCCCAGCTGAAGCTGCCAGATTCAAGAATGTCACGTGTTTAATGAGCAAAACGGAAGCGGAATGGTACATAAAGTCGACATTCTAGCACGGAAAGCCCACCTTGAAGTTGACAAACACTTGTTTCTGGTCGGATAGCTATGCATTCCTTTTTAGAGAAGGGTCTCCCTATAGGCAGAAGGTGGACGATACGCTTAACCGTTTTTTAGAAATTGGAATACCGAACATGTGGATGCAGAATAAAACAAATAGGAATCTTCAGCATCAAGAGGAAGATCACTTACGGGAAGAACTCGAGGGACAGCCTCAGAGTGTATTACGAGAACAGTTAACGGCTGTTTTATTTGTTGGACTTACTTTCGCTGTTATTACATTTATTGGGGAGCTTCTGTGGTTCCATCGCATCAAACTATGGAAGAGAGTGTGTAGAATCGGTTGGGTGAACAATTCATGATTTCTGAGATACAATCCTTGGCGCCATAAGCAAAAAATCTGGCTAAAAAGTTGGGACAAATTTCTGTTTCACTTTTATATGGTCGTCAAAATTTGTATTGTTACATTCCAAATGATTGTTCACCACGTCTGGCTCGAATTTAGAGACCTGAGGCTAGAACAACTCCAATCATTTCAATTGAACAAAAGAAAGTGTGTAAAAATGAAAATATTTTGGTTAAAATTTCCTTAAAATTATAGAATATTCGTAGATAATAATAAATAAATATTATATAATGCAAATGTGGGATTAATCGATGGAAGCATTTTGGATAGGTCAGAATTCCTTTCCAATATTTCTAGTCCACAAATATCTGAAGAACAAAATCAGATATTCTCGGACTGGGAATTGAACCCGGGACCTTCCGATTACCAGGCGGGAAACATTCCAACAAAAAGATGAAATATAACCAAGGAACAATTTTTACCGATACCATGTAAAAGGCGGGTAAATATCCGGTAATTTACCGGTAATTTGTTGGCTGGGTAGTTAAGTTTATCTGTGAAATTTAGTCGTGTATGTCTCCAAGTAAAAATAGGCAAAAATTTCGCCCTCTTTCATTTTAGCTCTTATATGAATGCCAAGTTTACTTATTTTATGGTCAATAACGAGTTCAGGGACTACTCCTAAAACTAATTTTCTGATCGCAGAGACACCGACAGTGATGCCCGCAACAAAGTTATGTTCTATATGCAAGGCAAGCCACTACCACTTGACGGCTGTCAAGTTGGCCTTTGCGATTGGGAGTACTTGAAGGCGAAACTTGGAGAAGCAGCTAATCAGTGCAGCGAGGATGCTTGTTACGGAAGCGGTGGATCCATGATCAATCATGCTCTAATCAGCTTAATTTCAATTTTGTCCTTTAGTTCTACTCTCCTGAAATAGTCATACTGCATTTTGGTAAAATCAATTCTCAATAAGAACTTTGGTGATAACACATTGCATTATGCACTGAACAGAATGCCAATGAGCTTTTTTCTATTCGCGGTTTTTATAATCACGCCTTCTCTTCTTCACCCCAAAATTTTAGAATGATTTTTTTCTCATGTAATTTTAGAATGCATTCAATAGATGTGAATTTATAATCGGAGGGAGATTGTACGACACAGTGTGATTTAACATATATATTATTAAAGTGAAAATTGTCGAATTTTTTGACATTATCTCTGTTTTTCTCTTCCATTCATTCACAAATTGTTTGTTGCTAACACAATTTTTTAGAAGGGAAAACAATTCCGGAGAAACCAAGCTCACTTGATTGGAATTGTATCCGGGTCTCAACGATTGTGACATAAATACGTAATGCATAGAAAAGTGGGGGATTTCGATGATATAGTCGTAAGAATACTCAATGAAGCCTCGAATCGATCAAACTCGATCCAAAGACAAATCCACACTTATTAGAAATAAAATCTAAATATAATGAATTCAACAACAACAATGAATTTAATACTTCAATATCCTTTTTCTGGATCCCTGCTCATAAAGGAATCGTAGGGAATGAGGAGACTGACAGACTAGCTAAAGAAGCATCACAATACAATGGCACTGAATATCTAGTTCCATACACCGACCTCAGATCGAAATTCAAACATGTTGAAAAGCAAAATACGATAAGAGAAATTAGATTCCAGGCTGAGGTTAAACAGAAAGGGGTTGGCTATGTTGACAACTTCTATAGAGAGACTTTTAAGCCATGGTATAAAGGCACTAAACATCCAAGATCCCTAATTTCATGGGTAAACAGAGTCAGGGCTAACCATTACCACCTAAAGGCCTCCCTCTACAGAGTCAACATAATTGATGATCCGAGCTGCCCATGCGGACACCAAACGCAAGATATAGACCACATCCTGTGGTTTTGCCCCAACTTAAGCAAAGAGAGGTTGAAACTAATAAGAGAACTGAAGCGACTTAAAATTCCGATCACAAATTCGATCACTCCATTGTTAAAACCAACAGCGAAGCTTTACGCACGAGTCTCACTTTACGCACGATGTCTGACTTTTACGCACACTGTGCGGAAAAGTGCCACTTTACGCACGAAAACCGGTACCGAAAAGTGAACTTTTTGGGCAGGTATTGCAAAATAATTATTTGAGAAATTAGTAATCAATGATGAGTTTCAAAGGGCTTTACCATTGAGTAATCATGTACACACCGTTGAAATCAATTTTCAATGATTTTTTGTAAACTGTAATGTGATTCAGTAATTGGAATTACTGGATTCAGGTTCAGTATTCAATACCAAGAACTTTCCTTGCCGGCAAGTTACAAATTGCAGCTAATAAATGAATTCTCTATCAGAATATTTAATTTTAAGCTTGAAAATATTTACTACAAAAAGCAGTGAAAATTTGTAAAAAATTTGTAGCACTCTGATCTCACGACTCACTGCCGAGCGGTAGTCTCGTAACAGAGACGACTGTACCTGGCCAAGGTTTTCCCCTCAGGGTGAGGTTTTTCCTTGGACCTTGGCGAATGCGGTACAGCGGGTCGGGGGGTGGGAAGGGTAAATACGTAAAAACCCGAAAGGGTATACGTGAGGACAGGAAATTTATTTACTACAAAAAGTAATGACTGCTTTAACTCCCGGATAATATAACTCTCGTACACAGTCATATTTGTCTATCTCCAAACAAGATATGGCCTTGGCATTAACCAATGAAATTGACGGGAAAAATATACCGTTACTGTTAAATTATTATACTTACAGTACAGGCTATTTAAAAAATCGATGTAATAATCATTAGCGCGTATGATATCTCCCACCATAATTTAGATCATATCTTTCAATAACATTGACATTGACAAATTATGTGCCAGAAAATATCCGCAAAAGTTTTTACCTTATTTCTTTAGAAAACGGGAAATAATTTGCATAATTGTTTAAATATATTGTCCCGTCTTTGGATACCCGTTTCAATTTTTATGCTCTGTTCCCCAACCCCCACCCCTTTGCACCGCATTCGCCAAGGGCCCCGGAACAACCTCACCCTGGGAGAAAAACCTTGGGTAGGTACAGTCGTCTCTTTGACGAGGCTTCCGCTCGACAACGAAACCGAGAAATTAAAAACGTCAAAACAATTGGTTCGACAGCCCAGAGATGAACCTCGCCCCACCAGTCTCATCTAAATAATCTTTAGTAAGTAGTAACTAAATTATACGGATCCGTTAAGTAACTTTTGACGAAAAAATAGATAACTTCTATTAAGTCGTCCTTAAAGACATATGGCCACATTTAGATCACTTTTATTTAATCAACAAATTTTACTGGGCGGTCTGGTAAATCTCTCCGATCGCCCAAAACAATACGATCACCGAACGGAACTCTAATTTCTAACGAACTTTTCAATCGAAGAAACAATCGTAGACAAATGATATTTACAGTTGGTGTCTATTTTAGTCATAAGTCAATTAATTTTTTGGCTTCGTTTGTCAATAGCGTTTGGAATTTTATCCACAGAGAACTCGTATTTTGTGCGAAATGGTAAAGCAAACTACTAGGACTTCTTAATTTTTATTCTTTTTATTAATGAACCTTCTCATCCTGATATATTTGCATTATAATATTTACAGTGTGGTCGTATGAAACAAATAAATTTCAGCTACACAGAAGATAGGATAAACACACAGTGTCAATTCGATCATCTGCAGCATTGGATTGGAGAAACTGAAGTATTAGCATCGGTTAACAATATACTTAAACTGGCAGTTGTCACATTCTATGGTTCAGTCCACATAACTTTTAACATCAAACGAAGGAGTGCGGGTTACGCGATCATTCGCAAAATGGAGTGGGTGGGGATAGCATTTCATGGTAAAAGTTTTGCTGACTTCAGTATAGTACAGAACATCTCATTTCGCACTGAATGAATTCGTAGATTACTTCAGACCTTTTGCATAAATTTCCCCTGTTAATCCTTATTATACTTCAACCAAAACATCTTTTCTCTCTGGGTAAATGAATTTTCTGCTGATGTAATTTAAAAATCAACAATTTGACAATGAAAACCACATCTAGTAGAATCCCCCATGAATTTTTATGAAAAAAATTCCGAAAAATTGTAGAAAACAGCAGTGGAAACTTCCAATGAAGAAAATGATTTTCACCATATGTAATCATAGAATCGAATCAATTAAATCCAACAAATTTGAATTACTGTTGTCCACAGTAATTATAATCCTCCTGTGCAATCTGCCCTAAGATTAAAATATTTAAATAACAAAAAAAAGTAGTAAAAAAATGGCAGGTTGATTATTTCGTCAATTTCCTCAGGAACATTCAAGTTAAAAGGCATTCATGAAGGGCCTCCGCATTAAAATACTCGCATTATCGGTGGAAAGTTCGTCGTCCAAATAATTTCCTCCACATCTGCTCCCCAAGATATTAACGAAAAAAACGTGCCCTCAGTTGATTTACCTCGCTCTCCCCCTATGCGAAATTTGTTAATATTTTTTACAGGCAAATGACTACCTTTTATTGTGTCACGTCGTCTCCGAAGCCTTTCTCCCTCGATTCCCCTTCTTACTTTTCACCGGCTCGCCAGTTCCGTCATCAGACATGGAGGAATCCCTCTGCCGGTTTCGCCCTCGTCCGACATTCCTCTCCTCATTCTCCGATCCAACGGACTCCCTATTAGACTTTCTCCTCTGTCTTTGAGACGGTTGACTGGGTGCTTCCATCATATCCTTGAGATGTTTCCGCTTAGCCTCCCAGAACAACTCCTGCCTCTGCGCAATCTCTGGATACCTCGCCTGGAACTCTGTGCTGGCTTGCAGAATCAGCTGCCAGCCCTTCTTGGGCTGAGTCCTCGCAAGATTGGTAAAAATTTCTTTGATCTCCTCCGACGGGAGTTTTATCACTGACGACACTGACCTCCTATCCACAAACTCATTCTCCGTGAATAAAAGCAGAATATAATCCCTTGCTCGGCACATCAGCTCCGCTGGTATTCCATTGTGAGATGATTTGGTGTCCTTCGGGTAGATTAATTCACTGTTTACTATCCAATTTCCCTGAACCAAAACAGCGACTTGCTGCAGATACTTTAGTATAGCCGAGGTTTCGTGATCCGAAGCTATTATCGACCTAAGCTGGAAGAACGAGAGAATCCGCGCGTCCTTCATGATTATTCGAATCTGATCGAGCAGAGGCAATGTTCTCACGTAAGTCAAAGAAGAGGATGCTGGAACGTTTGCTTTTGAGTATTCGTCGGGCTTGGCGGGAGGTGCCAGAAGCTTGACGTAATCCTTTGTAGAGAGTCTCAAGTTGTTAGACTTGTCGTCAGCTAAGGCACAGAACATCTCGAATCTCGTGAGGTCGGACTGAGTACTGTTGACATTTCTGTAAGTCGTGTTGATCCATTGCTCCTCAGAACTCTTCTTTGAGTGCTCCTGGAATGAGTGCTCCTTTCTCTTCTGAGCCCACTCCGACTTCTGTCTCGCAAAGGTCACGTTTACCTGCTTTGCCTCTTCCTCGGGCTCTTCCTCCGCAGATTTTTTGCTCTCCTCTTTTGCGTTTTTCTCGCTCTTGTCGAGGTAAGTGAATTGGGGACGCAGTTGGATTATGCCTTTCAAGGGCGTCACATGGAGCTCGCCATCTTGGAACACTCCGATTGCGTAGTTAGAGCAGTCCGGCAAGGCTCTTGAGGAGTGTAGAACTATTTTGTCCATTACGTCGCCCTCAAACAATCTATCTTTGGTTTCTTGCGCAAATCTGTCTGCAGGACCGTCTGCGTTTAGAACTATCTGCTCACCCTTTCGGTGGTCGTAGTTGGGACCTCCTGGCTCGACACCCACTTCGATTCGCACCTCTTGGTTGCCCGGTTTTATGGAGGTTTTCAGAAATTCGGCGTTGTCGTAACCCTCCCTCGCTGGTTTTATTGGGTATTGGAAGATGAACAGTTTGTCCGCGAGAGTCTTTGAGAGATACACCGGAATCTGGGAGAATTTTTGGGATTACTTAGGAGAACTCGGGCGTAGGCAATTAGTGTTTTTAGATTGCAGAATGAAATTATTGATTTTACGAGACTCTAAAACCTGCAAAGTTCATTTAAAAAATCTCTTGGATTTTACTGAATATTCTATTGGTTACTAACTAATTGTATTGAGAATCACCACGATTTGCCTGTACTTCTTTTTCCGTAGAAATTTCACGGTCTAAATTTTGTTTAAAAAAACGAATACCATTCAAGTTTTGTGAACAACTTATTCTAATGAGATATTCTTTATAAAAATTCTTCGTTTCAATTTTTTTTCTAGTTTTCTTCCATTTGATGCTTGTCATGGCAACTAAATAGTGACGGAAACGCAATCAATGTCGAACAATTCCAGTTGACATGTTATGAAAAAATTCGATACTATGATTTTTTTTAATAAAATGTTCATAAAAACCACGCAATAAAGCCCTTTGAAAAAATGAATCCGGAACTAATAGAATTTTCAATGAAAGTTCAATAAAAAAAACCCATGGAATTTTTCATCAAATCGGATGAATTACAACATTTTGTTCGTTCCTGAAATTTTAATAGTCTGAGGTGTGAAATTTAATCATTCTTTCTGTGAACAGCAAACGTTTTCTCTGAGAAAATTTCCAAGGCGTTTTGTTTACTTGAAGAGATGATGGGGTGGCTAATATAACCTAGAATTATCAATCAGCAATCTGTCATTACCTCTTTCACTACTGGATCGTCGTCTGTGTCCATTGAACTTGAAGCTTCCATTTTCATTGATCACGGAGTATTGTTTATTTCTCGTGAGGCTTTATTTGTTTATAAGGCGAGAGGGAGAGAGTGCAAATTGGAGAGACGAACGGTGCACGTTCGCGTGTTTAAATCGAACAGATGATTAGGTATAGTCGGATATAGAAGCAAAAAACCGAATGTGTAGAGGGAGGAAGTGTGAAAAGCCGGTTTGGATTCGCGCGGCAGTCGATGCCGCCAACAATGCCTATAGTATTGAATTCTGTTGGATTGGAGGTACAAATTTAATTGACGGGAAGTAATAGTATATTTTTTCCGGGAAAAAGAGAAAAATAAAAAAAAATGCGCGAAATCGCCGAAAACTAAATGTATAGAAAGCCGTAGCTTTGCGCATACACATGGTGCAAGCAGCTACTGCGGCTTCTGATTTCGTAACAAGTGAAAAAAAAATGGTTTTTGGCGAGTGGGAGGTTTATATCACGAGCCGAAGGAGAGTGATATAATCATACGAGTCAAAAACCACTTTTTTCACGTGTTACGAACAATATTTTTCATCTCAATGTCTCGAAAAAGCACTTTTTCTCCCCGGCGGGAGTAAAGTCGCAATTCCCTCCCGCGTAGCCGGGGGGAAAAATCATGTTCTCACCACGGAAAGTAAAATAAAGGAGCCTTACTCACGTGCTTACCACCCTCGCCTTCGGCTCGGGCGGTAATTCTGC
>JAPYZM010002711.1:0-20266 GCA_030522845.1 Psyttalia concolor
GACTCGTGGGATTATATCACTCGCCTTCGGCTCGTGATATAAACCTCCCACTCGCCAAAAACCATTTTTTTTCACTTGTTACGAAATATACTATTTCTGCCTTCATGGACTGAAAGTGAGCATTCAAACCTGGCTTCGCTCGGTTAAAAACGCTCGCTTTCGTTCATTTTGGCAGAAAAATCGTATTCAACCTTCGGGAAGCGAATCAGACAGGGACTCCCCTGGTGTTTACAACTCTCGCCTTTGGCTGAGGTTGTAATTTTGCACGTGAGGTCGACTTGTCTCCTTTCTTCCCTAGGTGATAAAAAATCCACACCTTGCCATAGAAAGGGTATCACCCTCCCCCACGTGCTTGCCATCCTCGTCTTCGGCTCGGAAGGCAATTTTGCACGTGAGAGACGATGATATGTTTTCCAAGGTTCGGGCATGAAATGTTCTATTCTGCAGCATTCGCCTTTCATTCGTGCTGCAATCATATGCGCGAAAAAAATCACAATACAAAGAGGAAAAATCCTCGTAGACGAGTGCAAGCTCGCGCCGTAGGCGAGGGCTGCAATCCCCCTCTCCAGAGTCGTCCCCTAATACCCCTCGTAATCTGGTCCCCCGAAACCCTAGTCGGTATCAGTCCCCTCGCCCCCTTATCACTCCCTTCAATACCCCGGAGGCATCAACAGGCGTCCTTCAGATGACGCCACTCTCCCCAGTTCCCTTTCAAAAGGCCCCCCCCACCTCCCACCCAAACTATACTACCATAGTTGGTGATACCCCCTCTGGATTGCTCATGCACGTCCACACCAAAACCCCACCGTTTCCAAGAGCGTGCGCGGTGTACCGATAGTACAGTGCGCGTTGCGGCAATACAAGTGTTGTACGAAGCCCCGTGAACAATGATTCCGTCACTGTGGAATCCCCTTGCCTAAATAACTTTGACGAAGAGAGGAAAAAAGAGAAAAATCGTACAGAGGTCTTCTCGACACTTGGTCTCAGCCCTTTTGATTTAACACCTCCTCAGTTTCCAAGATTGTTTTGGACATTAAAAAGAGGTGAGTGTTAGAAGACATTTGTCGGTGTTACAATCTGTATGTTCAGTTGTGCTGGTGTTCAGTCACATTCATACGTAGTTTGTAAATGTGAGCGAGAGACGATCGACTCTTCTAATATTAGAAACCTTGAGGATTGCACTTCTCCCGTGGAAGTGATTCTCCAGCTCACTCTTGACAATTGTCAATGACCAATTAATGGATGATGAATTGCCATCGGTAGTTGCCATCAGCTGGGGAAACGTTGGACGACAGTCGAGATGAATTAGTTCACCTCATTCTGTACTGGACAGTAATTGGGCAGGGCTTCTTTGCAGATGGGAATGAGTCACTCTCTGATCTTCGTCTGTCACGGACGCTTCCTTATAAAGTTTCAGGCGAGAACAGTGGACACTGCACGAGATCTCTCTGTCCTTCGGCGGAATATGGAGATTGAGACTGTTTCATGTTAATTACATGAGACGTCCCACATTATTATGGAGTGAAGTGTCATGTGAAGATCGTAGTTACTTGAGGTTTATATTTGTTTTTTGGAATTGCGGGGAGGAGGGCTTTTTCCAGGTAATTGTCAGAGATTCCATTTGTAGATGAAGATATTTTGAACAAAATTTTCTCTTGACACTCTCTGGCCAAATTGCTCGACTCTCTTTACTCCCAAGACTGTCGATTATTTTAACAAAATGCGACAATCGATTTTGCTTTTGAGTGGATCTCTTCTGGTTCTCGGATTTTTTTTCGTGTTTTCGGAATGATTTTTGACTTGTTTAGTTGTTTACGCAGTTATCCTGAAAATGTGTCGTTCAGGGGAAAATGACAGTGAACTAGAGTGAACGGTCTGAGATTCGAACGAAGAGATTTCTAAAATACCGAGGTTTATTAAATTCATAGAAAAGTCCATTGGTTTCTACGAAAAAAAAAGAAATCTTTTTCAATGGGTTGGGCATTTGTTCTACGATAAATATCTAAATTAGTTCTATCGCTTCAGAAAACATGGCCCACATTAATCTAGAGTGGAATGTCATGTGTATATCACAGTAACTTGACCATTGCATTGAATTTCTTTATTTATCTCGAAAATGAGTAACTTTAGGAGAAAACAATAGAATTTGTTTTGCGTAGTTGATAAAATTTGCACGCAAAAGAAAAAAATTGTCCTATTTCTATGAATTTTGTTTTTTAATTTTTTATCATTAACGACTCAAGACGTCTGATTTTACCCTGTTATTGCTACTATAACATTGAAAAATATCTTCTAGAAAATGTTTCCCATCCTATCGCCCTAGAATTATTCAATTTTTAAATAATTATATTGACAGAAAGACCAAATGAGACAATTTCTATTTCCACTGATTTATCTCCAAATTCAGGCATTTCACGAGAAATAACTGACACGTAAAATGTTTCTAGTAGATAAAACTGGTGAGCAAATTTCTTATCTCATTGCCTTGTAGAACTATTTCTCATCGGAATAATTCCATTTTTACCAAGATAAAAAAGAAGCTAATTTTCGTTCTCATATGTTGTCGAATTTCCTCGTTTACTTTCGTTCATATATCAGATAACATAAAAAGAGAGGCTTTAAAGGAAACATTTTTTCTATCTGAGAAAATTTTCGACAAACCTCATCTCCACTCATGTCCTTTGAGAATAACTCATCTCAGGATAATGGCCTCGTTAAAAAATTGTGAAATTAGTTTTTTACGTTTCACTGGCTTGTTGGCCGTCGTTCTTGTTTCATCTTTTGTTGAACAGTTTCACACTGTTTCCTTTAACCGGGACGAGTTTATGTTGTTTAGGCGAGGCCGGTTTGTTCTCCTTTTGGCTTTTACCCCGGGTATTAAAGAATATTTTTAAGATGGGGTGCATTGGCTCCATTCTAGGCGGATGCGCTTCCGAGATAAATATAAAGCATGTTCGGAGTTTGGAAAATGGGTTTGGAGCGATAGGAGGCATACGGGTTTAGTTGAAAGATTGAGGTGGTGGAAGAGGCCATGGGGAATCTCATGAGGAAGGTAGGATTTGGGACGAATGAAAGAGTCACCTGAACACGTGCGTTTATTTACATGCGATGTGACGTGAGACGTCAGTGGTGTGCGTTGGCAGTCTGTGTGATAAAATTGGATGAGCGTTGACCGAAGCTCATTGTTAGAAAATATTCAGATATTTTCTTTGCGAGCTAGTGGAGGATGAGTGAAGTTTAAAAGTGACGTGTATCTTTTTCGGAATATCGTGAGAGGTGGTTTAGGAGAACATCTGTCAAATATTTTTTCAACACTGTTAATTTATAAAATTGTGATAATTCTGTCGGAATATTTCTCTCTAAAAAAATACATCACAGATATATTTATTCAATAAATATAAATAGCGATGGAATTTTGTGATGAGTATGAAATTTATCAAACGTTCGATTGGCAGAAAAATTTAAATATTATGAAACTCTCGTGTCGCTATTATTAAAATATTTACAATTCCATCGAATTTTTTGCAATACCTGCCCAAAAAGTTCACTTTTCGGTACCGGTTTTCGTGCGTAAAGTGGTATTTTTCCGCACGGTGTGCGTAAAAGTCAGAAATCGTGCGTAAAGTGAAACTCGTGTGTAAAGCTTCGCTTTACGCACTCGAATTTCGCTTTACCACGGTCTTGACTTTTCCGCACTCCGCACACAAAAAAACCACTTTGCCCTCAAACCTCCCCTCAAAGCGAATTTTGGCAGGTATTGCAAAAAATTGGGTGTGCAACACGTGCGAATCGCCTTTTTCGCCTCGTGCGATCGTCTAGCACTCGTGGTCGACGAAGCCGGCCAAGCGATGTGCAAGCGATGCACGACTCGTGCGAAAAAGTGCTACTTTACGCACTAGTTGCACAATATACTATTTCGTGTCATTTCGTATCAGAAATTTGGTTATTTCTCGCCCAAAATTGATTTGAATGTTTTTTTTCTTGATAAGTACTATTAATTTTTTTAATTGAATTTCGATTCTATTCGTTTGAAAGTAGAGTGGAGTCACAGGATATGAAATAGTATATTGTGCAACTAGTGCGTAAAGTAGCACTTTTTCGCACGAGTGTTAGGCGATCCCACGAGGTGGAAAAGGCGATACGCACGTGTTGGACACCTAATTTTTTGCAATACCTGCCAAAATTCGCTTTGAGGGGAGGTTTGAGGGCAAAGTGTTTTTTTTGTGTGCGCAGTGCGGAAAAGTCAAAATCGTGTGTAAAGTGAAATTCGAGTGCGTAAAGTGAAGCGGGTTTCACGAGTTTCACGAGTTTTACTTTACGCACGATTTCTGACTTTTACGCACACTGTGCGGAAAAGTACCACTTTACGCACGAAAACCGGTACCAAAAAGTGAACTTTTTGGGCAGGTATTGGCGAATATGAGGTTACAGGACGAGCCGAAGGCGAGTTCTGTAATCATATGAGGCAGAAAAATTCTTCACAGCCATGTGTCAAACAATATTTGCTTTACGGACTGAGTGACAAAAATCAATTTTTCGAGTAGCAGAGTTTTTAATCACACGTGGCTCTTGATAAATTCTCCTAATCTGACTAATCGGAAAGATATCTGAATAAGAATCGGCATGATTTTCCCTTTCGCAGCAAATATTTACCGGAATAATTCCCCAACCACGTTGTAGCAATCGAGAAAAAGTCTGTGAACATGATTTTTTTGGTTGACTTGTATCAGACCTTTGAGTGTCTTTCAGAAAAACCTTACAAAAAGCAATAGAGAATGTTGAGAAAAATGGTTTGCGTGTGTAGTACTCACCCGCACATTCGACACGCAACTGAATGCCGGGATTTCTTTGATCAACTGCTCTTCAGTCTGCCTGATCTTTATAATTAGACATCAGCTCACGGACTGCTCAGTGGTTGCGCAATGTAACAAATTCAAAACGACGTTTTAACGCGTCAGCTGATGATTTTTTCGCGATCGAAATAAACCAGTTCTTGGTCGTTGTGCCACGCGTCAACACCTTCGATCTTTATTAATCTTTCCCGCTCTCCAATCATTATTATTTTTTGTTAATTATGGAATACATCAATCGATTGTTGCACCGAAGTTCGCCGAATACTTCGACCTCGAATTCGCCGGAGCCACTGGTATAGTTTTTATGGTTGTTTTAATCTTCAAGGACGTACAGTCGGTCTTGACAATTCTTGGGTACTGGGGTTGTCATTGAACCGGATCGTGTGGTGCGAAATTCTAAATCCACTTGCAGATGATTGTGCAAATATTTTCCGCAGGAAAATGTTCACTTTTCAGAAGAATAGTAATTCTATCTGACATAAATTGGCAAACTAGGCTGAATGTTATTTTTTTCTAAATGCTATTTTTAGTTGAATTGCTTTGCAACCATTGTTGAAAAACCATTTAGGCAAAAATGCAATTCCTGAAAGAGTAGAGAAGAAGAAAAGTGCCTGTGTACTTATATTAAGAAACTTATGGATCGATAATTGACAGGAAAATATATCGCACTCCGAAAGGAGAAAACTAACTCTAGGAATCCTGTATTGGTTTAAAAGGACAAACATAATGTTTTTATAACCGAATGTCATTTCTCAAAACAAGACAAGTTGAATCGAATTCGTCAATAGTTTTCCAGTACAGAATGCTAAATATATCAATGTAAATACTATTTCACTTATTTTCGAAAGCCATTCTCTTGTGAATTAATTGCACATGAAAGAATGTAACGTGTGGTTGAAATTAGTCGACTTTTATTGCCTTTTATTTTCTCTTAAAAAGTATAAAATCCCGCCTTTTATAGATCTAACCTCTTTTTCAATATAAATTGTGCAATGCTGCAATTGAGGAGATGATGAGTCATTAAATTCGAACCCGAAAAATAAACTTAACCCCTGTCTTTTCACTCTTCCAGGCCGTCAATGATCCCGGGAAATTGCCGGAACACGAGGTAAAGGTAAATTTCGCCCGTGAGTTTACCGACGCGCCCCACGTTCCCGAGACAAACAGCGTCTCCTCAGCAAGTAGTTTCCAGAGTCTCGCGTCAACAGTTTCCTCGATCCCCCCAAGTCCAGCGCGCGCCGACGCCTCCTACACGAATCTCGAAGTCTCCGGCCTCGACGACTTGATCGCAGCCTGCGCAGGGATCCGTCTCGAGGACACTCTCACCGCCGACCAGTCCTTCACGGAAGCGTCCTTCACCTCAGCCTCAGACGAGCCCATCCTCAACAGAACAGCAGATCTTCCCAACAATGCACCCGAGACTCTCGGGGACAACCTCAACGGAACTCAAGTCCTCTCCGGACGTTCCTCACCACTGAACCCGACCGAACAACCGAGCGACGTCGAAGCGCCACAAGTCTCCTGTCCAAACGTAACAATCACAGTTCCAAATGACCTCGTGATCTCCCCAGAATACGACACAGCCACTGAATCCTTCCTCCAGACCTCTCCAACCGCCGCTCAGGGTCGAAAAACCCCCGAACTCAATCAAACAACCACCCTTTCATCAATCGCAGACACAACATACCAAAAAGTCAAAGTCAGTGACTTGACTTTCGACTCTGAATGTCCAACCCTACCAACCCTACAAAGTATCCCCCTGACTTATAGCGTAGAGTTCAAAGAACCATCGCCTATAAACGGTCTAAGAGCAGGAAGTGTCTCCCCTCAACCCCAACGGCAGCCAGATCAACCAGATCAACCAGATCAGCCAGATCAATGTGCAGTTGAGCCAGACCATAACGAGGAAACCTCAGCACCCCTGAAGATACCTGACACTTCAGGTCTCTGTATCTCCTCGATAACTCAGCCGACGTTCGTCGAGGGTCAACAGACCCTAGAAAGTTCTAACGAGCCAGATTTTCCCATTCAAGAGGAGCAATCTGCAGAAGTAATTCTCCCTCCGTCAGATCAAACTTTCGAAGCCTTAGCGCCCTCGGAGGCAGTCTCTACAGAGACCCAGGAGCCCTTAGAGTCCCCCAAACTCCCAGAACCACCTCTGGAAGAGACATCAGACCCGGAGGAGCTCGACAGAACCATAACCCTCCAGGAAACCGACGACATCTTAGACGCCCCAGAGTCCGAGCAGTACGAGGCCTTCAAGCCCCAGCGCTACAGTACTGAGACTCACAACACTGAGACCGACCCCAGACCCTTCCCTCCAATTCCCACTCCATCAAACTACCTAGATTTCCTCCCAAAGCGCCAGAGCACAGGTCTCACTGACTTCCCTCCACCCCCAAACGACTTCCAAACTCCAGATCAAGAGGAGAAAACCACAGAACCATTCACTGACAACGACCAGAGGTTCTTCGACGCAACAGACGACATCACCCCAACAAATCCCAATCCTGAGGAGCCATCTGGGGTCTTTGAGAAGTTTCGCCTGGAGGCTGAGACCATTGCTCACGAAATAATTAATGCCTCCCTCGAGCTCACAGAGGACAACGACAATCCAGTGTCAGCCAATTCCAACGAATTATTCAAGGATCCATCGACCTTCGACTTCTTCGAGTCCCAGACATCAGCTAAATCGTCAGTTGACAGATTGAGGGAGTCTCTCTTTATAAAGTTCGATCCATTGGTGTCGAATGTGAGCATGCTGCCTCAGGGGAACACAGCGAGTCCACCCAACGACGAGAGAAACGGTGACAAGGATTCCGAAGCTCTGCCTAATATCACAACTCCCAAAAGAAATCCTGCTATTGCTGCTATTGATAGGCTTCTATTCTACAGTCCAATGCCGGCTAGTACGATTCAGAAGCATGAGGAGGTGGAGAAGATTGAAGTTGTGGAGAAGACACCTGAGTCTGCGCCTGTTGTCGACTCGGCAATGGCCAAGGAATTGGAGTTGGTAAGGTCGACGGTTCTTCAGCTCGAGGAGCAGTTGGAGAAGGAGAAGGTGGAGAGGGAGAGGGAGAGGAAGGAGGCGGAGAAGCAGAGGGAGTCCTTCAATGAGACTGTTAGTCAGCTGCAGAAGCAATTGGCTCAGGAAATTAAGAATAAGAATCAGATTAATGTTGTGGTGGATGAGTATGAGAAGTCGATAAGCCGGCTCGTGGCTGAGCGGGAGAGGGATAAGAAGAGTTTGGATGGGGAGAAGGGTGTGCTCATGGAGGAACTCCAGGACACCAAGGATCATCTCATGGCCAGTGAGGCCGCTTTCAATGATGTTCATGCTAAGTATGAGAGGCTGAAGATTGTGGTTACGGCGTTAAAAAGCAATGAGAGCGCTTTGAAGGAGAGCCTTGCAGAGAATGTGGAGATTATTAAGGCTTTGGAGAATCGATATGAACAGATCAAGAGTCATGCTGCTGCGCGGCTTGAAAAGTGAGTTATTGGGAGTTTATTGATTGCAGGCATTGGTTTGATTTTTGGGTAATTTGGGGGACGGGTGATTGAGGTTGTAGCCTTGTTTCTATTTTAAGGGAAGGAGTTGAGTGATGGAATTAGGGAAAGGTCAAGGATAAAAAGTGTTTTGATGTTCAAACGTTGAGTTTGCGGTATTTGAAATTTATTGTTGGTGATTTTTCATTGGAATATTCAGTGATTACTGATTTTTATTGTTATGAAATTAACGTTTGATGGGTAAATTTTGAGAAATCTTTTTGACTTGAAACATTTAATAAAAAACTAGTTTTATCGAACAATTCTTTCGAAAAATTGGGAGGAGAGTGGGAATCGATTGAGCAGCCGGAGCCTTATTTTTAATTTGGGGGAAAAACGGAGCAGTAAAATGATAAAAATTTATCATTATAATTTTATCATGAATTGTTAATAATTCTTTAAACTCCTTTCATCATATTCTCTTATTTTTATATTTGTCCACTTCATTTTGACTCTTGTAACCCTCATAAATCTTGATTGTTTTTGTTTTAAATTACAAACGTACATTAAAACTACGGAAACAAAAATCAAGACTTCCGCAAAAAAGGGATCCAAAAAGTGCTAATAAAATTGATTTTATTATTAAGAGGGATATTTAGTGTATATCAACAAGACATTTTAACTAATTTGTTCATTTATATTTCTAGGGCCAATCAAGATCTCGATGCAATTCGTAAGCAACACGAATCCGAGATGGTAAAACTACGAGCAATTCTGAGGAAGGAGGAACTGAAGAGCAACTCTCTGACTGAAATAGTAGAACAGAAGACGAAAGAGAACAAAGAGCTCACGCAGATCCTGGATGAAGTCATAGCCAGAGTCGGTGCCAAGTCCGATGATTGAACAAAAAAAAATTAACCCACCTATTATAAACAGTTTGTTCATATTTTCTCACCTTTTTCTTATTTCACCAATGAAGCATGTGCTATGAGTACTGTAACCAAGTGGTACATTATTTAATTTTGTTACTCATGGAATTCTCTCAGAAACTAGTAATTCTGAAGTAAAAAAATCAAAAATTTTATTCTCCAGAATCATTAGGACCTGTGATAATTGCATACCACTTCAATACAGATTTTCCTCATCACATGTTCTTAAAAAAGAGAGAGAAATCAAGATATTAATGCATAAGCACTTGGAAAATGTACTAAACTGTTGCAACTTTGTGTACTGTAAATCGATCCTTTTATATTTTGTACTAATTCGTTACTTTGAACGAGGAGATAATGCAGTAAAAATAATTACAAATGTAAGTTGAAGAGTCCCATTCCTGAGAGTGTAAATTAAATTTTTGTTTTGTTTGAAAAATAAGAACGAAGCTTAAATAGAGTATAAAAAATGCCCACAATTTATTCCTCACCGAGGTGACTTTATCTCATTGTTCATTTGTAAGTTGCAATACATAAGTAATTGAACTGTAATTGCTATATTATCGCTGATACAAAGCCTTAAATCCATTCTCTGCAGGTGCAAAATGAAGGGAACGAAGGAAAACTCGAATTTCTAAGTAGAGACGAAAGAGAAATAACTGAAAATAGAATATAAGAAGGAAACATTGATTATTATAAACAATTTTATATTATTTTTTTTCCAAAGTAGCGTCTTTTCATTGTTTATTTATAAGTTGGAAAATATACTATTTTATTGCTAATAAAAATAGTCTTAAATAATATAATCCATCCCCATTTAATTATCCAGTACTTTTTTTTAGGATTTTTCTTTTTATCTTTTTATCGTTTAACTTTCATTATAACTAATTAGAAGCGCCAGCAGGAAGGTAACAGTCACACGTAAAAGTCATCACCGATTGTTATAAAGTCTTTAAGACAGTCGCGCATTTGCAACCAATTATCTCAGTAGGGACATTGTGAATAACAGAAAATGAGTCCAACTGGATGAATTGTTAATTAATTAATTCTTTTCTTTGACACCCGCCAAAATAAATTTGCACATTAATCAGTTACCGAATTAATCTCATCAAAAACTTCCAATCGATATTCAAAAAATTCTCTACAAAAAGTCTGCCCATGAATTCCGATCTGAATGTATTAAATTTCGAGGAATTAGCAAAATAATTCGCCTAAAATTTTTGGACCCATTTCGTGCTATTCATCACTTCTCTCCACATTTCAACACTTAATTGTCAAATCATTCAATAGTTAAATAGTAAAATCAGCAATTCGTCACTGCGAATTAACGTCAGAGTGATTGTGTCACTGATAATTCATTAATAATCAATTAAATTAGATTTTTTTTTGACTAACTCGACGTAGTGGGCTCTATGACGAGTGGCACGTAGGTTTTAGCCAGCTTGAGCATTCGGTCGGTCGTACTGCCAGACTTCTTCGGGATATTTTTGTTCTCCAAGTCTGGCATGTATTTTTTCACGATTTTAGCTAGCTGTCCAGCGTACTGTTTGAACTTTGGATGCCCTACCGATACTCCTTTACTCCGGAGTGCGTCAGAAACTGCGAATAATAATTTCTGCAACCGAAAATAATGAAAAGATGGTAATTAATTTGATTTATTGAGAAATTTAAGTTGGAGTGAATAATATTTCTCGACGGTGCAAAATTTGTAATTGAATGTATTTTTTTTTACCATTATTTTACTTATAATAATCTTGTGATGATGTAAAAATTACAAGAAATGTCGCTGAAAAATTGCCATCCCCTTAAGGATATTCAAGTACGATTTTCAATTAAGAAGTGCAGAAATTACATTGCTTTAAAAATTGCTGTTTTTAAAAATCTGGGGTATTTAACTATGACAATAATCATAATATTGAAAATAGTTACTCCGATGCTGGTATACATATTCTGTACATTCTTCCAAAATATGTCTACTAAATTTGTCTGGATAAATTCTAGCAATACAAAGGAAAAAAACTCTCTCTGACTCCGTCGGTTAAACAAAAAATCAAGAACTTATTGAATATTTGAAAATGTCGGAAAAAAAGAATGATAAAAAAGTTTGACTATTTTCAATATCTTCTGTTGGTACTTTCGCAATAGCTTATCCTTGTGTAAAATATCACTATATGTTAGACACCAAAATTGATCGACCTGTCGTTGGGTACTTCAAAACATTATTTCTAAAATTTTAAGAGCTTTGATCGCGCCATTTTTGATATGTGGCACATCAAATTTATAAAAAAGACGGAATTTCAATGACTGGCAACGTATATTTTAAGAATGGAAGGTGAAAACCTTCGAAATTTTGGGAATCGTTGTTCGAAGTAACAACCAACAGATTGTCCGCATTTGGTGTCTAATGTATGGCGAAGTTTTTCAAAAGTATCATCTACTGCAGAAGAACCTTACCGAATATTTAAGAAATCGGATAAAATCGACTTACCCTTCGATTGATATCACTCATCTCACTAATCTGTGTTTGAGAATCTCTAGAATTCTCCACATGCGACGAGTCAAAACTCAAGGTCCTCGTCCACTTGCTCTTTGGTCCCTCCAACTCTTCCTCACTCTTCCTCTTCTTCGTTTCCTGCCCCTTCCTCTCCTCCCCTAACAAGCCAATTTCCTCCTTTTTCTTCGGTGTGGGAAATAGCGCCCGTTTTATCCGCTGAGGAATGCTGGACTGATTATTACTAACAACACTCGGTCCCGCACGGTCAGTGGGGGGACTCTGGAAGAGTGCCCGTTTAGACGTCTCCAGCTTGATTTTCCTCGGACTGGGTCCCTCCAGGCTCAATTTCCTAGCCAATCTCTTCTTCGCAGAACCCCTAGGACTCTTACCCCTAGGACTCTTTCCCCTCGGGCTCTTCCCCTTCTTCATTCCGGGTTTCTTGAGATTGAGCACCAATTGTCGTTTCTCAGCCATTCCCTGAAGATTAGCCGACGAGAAAGTCCGTCGTCTTCGCGCCAAGTGACTCAGACGTTTCCCCGGACTCTGACCTATATTCCTTCGAGCAAGTATGCTCCGCTTTTTCACACTCGATGGGGCTTGCTTCGTGAACCAAGGAGTGCACGTCGATTGTGTCTCGTTCCCCACGTACCTCTGACTCAATCTAATGGAGAGGTTCTCGAAGTCCTCCATGAACTTATTTCTGTTGAAATCAATAAACATATTCTTTTACTAAACATTAAAAACCCATGACCACAAAATTGGAAATTGACGGTTTTTTCTACTTTGAATTCTCATTTCTAATTATTGTCTCGTTTGAAGAGAATGTGTTTTACAATAAAAACGAGGAAAATAAAATAGAGCAAATATCCAAAACACATTGTAGACTCAGGACAAGGTGGCATAGAGAAAACGAGGGGTCATAGAGAAGAAAGTGACTGTGTGATAATGGATCGGCAAAGAAGTATTAATTAACAAGGATTTAAATTATATTTAGAACGTATTGATATTTAAATTAACAGAAAGTTAAAGACTCAAGGGAGGAAAGATTATAAAAAATGTTATGTAATCTTTAGGGAGAGAGAAAGGAGGAGGCCTATAAGTGTAAAACAAAGAATTATTTTCATCACGCTGTGTCGGAATAGTATTTTTTCACTTGTTACGAAATATACTAATTTCGTAACAAGTGAACAAAAATGTTTTTTGGCGAGTGGGAGGTTTATATCACGCGCCGAAGGTGAGTGATATAATCCCACGAGTCAAAAACCACTTTTTTCACGTGTTACGAACTAGTATATTTCGTAACAAGTGAAAAAAAATGGTTATTGGCGAGTGGGAGGTTTATATCACGAGACGAAGGCGAGTGATATAATCCCACGAGTCAAAAACCACTTTTTTCACGTGTTACGAACAATATTTTTCATATTTTTCATCTCAATGTGTCGGAAAAGGCTCTTTTCAGCCCCTCAACGCAAAGCAGAGAGTGACTGAAAAGTTACTTTTCCGACACAGCGTGATGAAAAATTATGTTTGTAACTCGTGCATAAAGTGGTCTTTGACTCGTGGGATTATATCGCTCGCCTTCGGCTCATGATAGCAAAAAAAATGGACAAAACAATTTAGTTCTCAATAAAACAAAACATTTTGCCGCGTGATGTAGATATATTTGACAGCTGGTCTTAAGTGTTTGATAATTGGATCTTTGATTGTAAATTGTAAAAATCAATTAAAAAGCTTTTATCCAGAATTAGAAATAAACTGTGAAATGTATGGACCCACCTATTGTAATGAATTCCCTGGCTCTTATGCTGATAAATAATGGGCCAGGGTAAAGCTTTAGCGTGGCTCTCCTCGATTGTCTTAAAAATAGCAAGATGCTCCTTCTCAGGAACATCAAACGTCACTCGTTTGGTGTTAACGTCCTTTATCACTGGTAAATTGCTCTCGGAGACTGCGCCAGTAATGTCACTCCCCTCCAGGCTCCTCTGTACGTCCCTACTAAGATCTCTACTGAGGTCTGTCGTGCTCTGTACACTCGTATCAAAAAAATCAGTTGTGATATTGGTGTCTGAGGTTCTCGTCGTGGATATTGAACTGCTCGAGCCATCGCAGGCGTCAAAGGCATTGGTCAAATTGCGCAAACCACCAGGTCTGCGCGTCACCGGAGGCTTTTTCTCGCATTTTGGAGGAGACTTCGCTGATTCGGGTATTGTTTCGAGATTTTTATCGTCCTTGAACGGATTCGCCCAGAAATATTCTCGATTTTGCTTGATACAATTGAGGAAATCCGTGCAGTCACTCTGAGAAATCGTGTGAGAGGGAGGAGGAGGAACTCCTGTGAGGGACTTGCTGATTCGTTTGAAGAGGTACTCGTCGGATCTTAGAATTAGCTCACTGAGGCTGGGCTTCCTCGGGGAGATGGTGACACTGGGCTGGGAGAGGATACGACTGAAGGACGAGTTCTTGGGCCTCGGAGAGTCTGTTTCGGAGTCCGTGTTGAAGAGGTCCGGAGACGTGGGGTCGGCGACGGTAGGATGAGTGCGAGGAGTCCCCGCGGGCTCCGAGTAGGTACAGTCCATTGTGTCCTCATTTAGATAGATCACTCGGTTCGAGACCTTGTAGGGGACGTAGTCAGGCTCTTCGAAACTGTCTTCACATTTTTTTGATGTGCCTGGAAAGAGAGGAGGAGATGTTTTTCATCAGGGAGAGACAAAATAGTGGTTCCAGAATATTATTGAAGTTATAGAAAATTCTTGATAGAGCTCATCGCCTTTTGGAACTACCAGAAATATCAGACACAAAATTCTGGCGACAAATGGGACTGAAAAAATGAAAATTTTGCTTCATTTTTTTAGATATAGGCAGGAAATTGATGAGAGATCAAAATATGGAATGAAATTCATACATTTATATTTTTGTAACTACGAATTAAATAAATGTAAAATAATATTAAGCTGTAAAGAGGGGAATGGAGCATGTTTAGGTATGGATAAATAACTCAGAGTTAAATATAGAAAGCTTATCCCCATTTCCAAGTTCTTTTCTGTTTCTTCCAGAGCAATGGAGTTCATTTTATTTCCATCGATTGTTTCAACATTTTATGTTAAAGTTAATTGTGAATTAATTTTCATTGACTTCGAATTAAAAATCAAAATGTCTCCCAAATATCATTCAAATAAAATTTGGATTAAGACAGTAAACGAAGTAAACTCCTGGAAAATTACTCAATTCTACCAAAAATTCAAGGAATTTCTTAATTCAAAATTGACAATTATATTTGAAAGAAAAAAATAGAAAGTGGAGAAATTTAGGGGAACCTGTCTGTAAATTCTCAATTATTTTCAAACTTTTATAATAATTCCCTTACGTTTCTAGTGAAATATAAAATTCAATTTCATTCCACTAAATCCTAATTTTACTACTTTCACCCAACAAACAGGTCCCAAATTCCATGAAATCAAACTTCTTCTAACTGTAAACAAAGTCAATGTCCAAACTGCCCTGAAATACAAAACAAAATAAAAAAATCTTTTAATTGTTTACAGACATCTATTTATAAACGAACCTAATTAAAAGGCGGGAGTAATCAGAGCCCAGTTCCAACATGGCGGGTAATATTCCTAACCTCGTGATGAAAAAAACGAAAAAAAAATGCAACTCCATTATCACCGAGACCCATCAAAATTAACCAAACAAATCCCTAAAACAAACAATAATAATTACTGTTCAGATAATTACCGAGGGTCGACGAACTGAGGGCGAGATCCTCCTCCAATATGGAGACGTTGTTTACGGTGGACTGAACAGATGATACCTCGGACGTATCCAACTTCAACGAGGAGCAATTCTCCGTGTGCATTATCGCTAATTTTTATTTCAGGCTTCCCCCAAGGAGGCCCACAAAATCAGCAAAAATCGTCACTACACAGTTACATTTTATCAGATAATTAATCATTGGTCAATTACTGAGGGGGGCATTATCACTCAGTGACTGGGGAGTGCGCAGTTGCCACAATTTCATCCACTTTGCACTGGTTTTTCAAGTAATAACGCTCGTAAAAATATTTATTTATATTTTTTTCAGCTTTCAATTGACATATTTCCGATTACGTAAGCCGAAAAACTCGAGGGAGATTTGGATTTTCGAGTGAACGGGGAGAATATGTATGTCGTGAGCGCGCAATGGAATGCACTGTACTTGGCCCCCACGACGGTTACACTCACACATGGACAGACGTTATGTCAACACGAATGAAGAATCCCTCGTTTTTGGTTTTGGAAAAGCCCTTTGCGGGCAATTCGATTGTTTCGATGAAATTTTACCGGTGGACGAGGAATTCAGGGGTGAACGAGCACTCGGTTTACAGCCACAGGTGTTTTTCATTGTTTTTAAGTCACACATACGCGGGAGAATTTTTTATGGAACATCTGATTGGCCGCAAGTGGGAGGGGCTGTATTGCGCAGGTCCGAATGGAGGGGGTTTGAAACAGGTTTTTATTAGATTTCGTTGAATTTCAGTCAATAACAAACTATTTGCGAGTGAGAGATAAAGGGAAAACGAGGTAATTGCAATTTTTGCAAAGGGAGAGGCTGATTGCAGCCGTTTATTCATACTTTGAATTGATTTTCAATTGTTGGCTGAATGCCGTAGAGATAGTTCTGAGAAATTAATCGTTAATTGGGGGTTAATTATAATTTTTTTTTGCATTCTGTTCAAATAATCAAAAAATAAACATGTCTCATAACAAACAAGCAAGATTAGGAGGAATTATAAAATGCAGAAGTAATTGAAATGCTGAAAAATTAAGTATTTTTGCTTCCGAATATTTCGTAACTATTTCATACATTATACTATTTCATCTCAATGTGTCGAAAAAGTACTTTTTCTCCCCGGCGGGAGCAAAGTACTCACTTCCCTCCCGCTACGCGGGAGGGAATTGCGACTTTGCTCCTACGCCGGGGAGAAAAATAAGTTTACATTATATGGATCCTTCAAAATTGCGTTAACAAATAATTACGTTTTATTATTCTGCGCAATACCAATCAAGAAAGATGAACTAAACAGGTTTGGAATAACCAAAGTTTGAAATGCCAAACAATAGTATATTGTGCAACTAGTGCGTAAAGTACCACTTTTTGGCACGAGTTGTGCATCGCTTGAACGTGGCGAAGCCGGCCACGAGTGCTAGGCGATCACACCAGGCAAAAAAGGCGATACGCACGTGGTGCATACCTAATTTTTTGCAATACCTGCCAAAATTCACTTTGAGGGGAGGTTTGAGGGCAAAGTGTTTTTTTTTTGTGAGCGGAGTTCGAAAAATCAAGATCGTGTGTAAAGTGAAATTCGAGTGCGTGAAGCTTCGCTTTACGCACGAGCTTCACTTTGCGCACGATTTCTGGATTTTACGCACACTGTGCGAAAAAGTACCACTTTACGCACGAAAACCGGTACCGAAAAGTGAACTTTTTGGGCAGGTATTGCAAAAAACTCGATTTCCTTCTCAACCAGAATAATAAAAAGATTTCAATTAGTTTAAACGCTACAAAGTTTCGTTTATTCACACTATAACAGTTATGTACATTAAAAATAGGAAGGAGTTGCCTAATAATTCTACCACTAGCTCTGCATCTTCATCTCCAAAAGATCTAAAAAGAGGAAATGATAAACGTACGAGAAATTAATTATAATCTACAAGTACAAATTCGTCAACTCGTTAAACGTCTCCATAAAGCATTAATTCAATACGAATTTCCTTCGTATATCAAACTTTCAAAGAAAAATTGAACAATCTCACTTTTTCTTGCTATCTCAGAAAACAATTTTTTGCCAGTACCATCTGTAATTTAACAGGATATTGACAATTTGTCGACAGACTGTTTGCCTAATCACTCAGATTCCTTATATTTTCCAAAAAAAAAAAACGTAAACTAGGTTTTACGAAATCTGATAAATTGAATTCTTATTTCTCCTCCTCAGTTACATTACGATATATATTCCATGAAAAAATATTTTTTTTTATTTAACGTATTATACACAAAGCTGACGATAAAAGGTGTCGACATATATAAAAAATGTTCCACGAATTTACCCTTAATATCCTATGCACGAAAGTTCAGTAGTGGAGTGACAATACCAGACAATATCATTGTTAATTATTCATAGGAGACCTTCTTTGCTGATAAAATCTCTCGTCAAATTTTTCTGATAATTTTTCCATCACTCCTGTACATCTTTAAAATCAGCAGTAAAGTGGTAATATAACATTCTTAGATTATCTCACATATATCTTCGTAATGAAGAAGTTTATAAAAAACGATCAGGGGATGTTTGTTTACTTGGAATTTCGAGGAGAATGAAAAATATTAACAATTCAAGTTTGTTATTATAATTCATTAGATAAATACGCTCAAAGCGTGTAATTTTAGAAGTTAATATGAAGAAAGTTTGTTTAAACTGAGAAAATTTGACGTGAAATCTTCTATAACATTTTGGTCAAAATTTACTTCTTATGGAGTCTCCTTAAGGGTCGTCTTTTCGAGATTCTTAAAAATGGTTTTCCCTAGATTCCCCAGATTTCACAGTTTTTTGTTGCTTTTTTTCTTGGGAAATTACACACGTCGGAAAACATAAAAAATGATCATTTTGGAATGAAACAAACTGTTAGAATCTCTTATTCGTCGATAATTAGGTCTCAAGTATGTGCTGGGTGTGTAGGAAAAATAATTAGTGTTTTTTTTTCATAAGTGAATTCGACCGCCATAATGTCTACATCAAGTAGAATGTCTTGGGAGTTCAGGCGGTGATTATACTTCGATAATTATATTGTTATCGACAGTTGCCACTTATCACACCTAATTATCGACTAATAAGAGATTATGACGGTTCGTTTCATTTGAAAATGATAAATTTTCGGGTTTTCTCGCGTGAATTTTTCTTCTCCCCCATTTGCCTATTCAGTTCAATTTTGTAGAGAAAAAGAACTTCTTTTGATGTTGCCTTCTAAAACCACTTTGCATGTAAATAAAATTTCAAGTCTACGGTTTTTCTTCATTTTTTCTACTAAAATTCTGTTGGAATTCCATTAAAAATTCCGTTTAGTCTTTACCGTTTGTTTTTCAAAATTTTCTTAGTTATGTGCCTTATTTTTAACAGAAGTATAGGTCCGCCTGACGAAATTTAACGAAATTTGGTGAAAATATAAGTTTCCGTGCCCAAAGTTTAATTTGAACACCGTTTTTGGGAGAAATAATTTGTGGGGTTTATAGCGATTTCGAATGTTGGAATTTTCGCCCTCTCATCAAGTTGACCGCTTGGACTTTTCGGCACTCTGACCCACCCGTGAAAATTTCATTCTTCAAAAATAATTTTTTCAAATTTTTTTTTCTGATGGAAGGGTCGGCGTCGGTTGTGTGTGTTGACTGTTCGAGAGACCATTGTTGGTCAATTTTGACATCATCTTTGTGTTGTCCCTTGTCTGTGTCTGTTCAACATGTGTTGTCTTCGTTCACGCTGTTGGTCCCGGGTCACGCAAAGAATGGTGAGGTATGTATTTGTTTGAATTTGCGACAACCAACATGGTTATTTTCAAATTGATCTTTAGAATGAACATTGGAGCCACAGAGACTTCATATCTACCCAACGTTCAATTTCATCGTTCAGGTGGACTCATACTGCATTTACCGTTTTTTAAATTAGAATGATTTACTCTTTCGAAAACAAAAAATAGAAAAAGAAGATCTCAATAAGATAATTTAAATGAAAGCATCAAAATAAAAAAGTATTCAATCTTATATTGGAACCCGCTCAGTATTGATGTTAGACTTTCTTCCCTTAAAACTTCAAAAAAATAATATTTCTAATAGAATATCCACTGAATATACTTCTACAGAATTTTGAAAGAATCCCAACAGAAAGTCCACGGAGTTACCCCCAAATGCGCAAGATATCCTATTCAATCCCTTTACTTTCAAAATAAATCTTCCAGGACTCCCATGCAATAATCAATAACTCCAAACTCCAAAGCCACTTCCCCCTTAGTCTTGGCCGAAAATGGCACAAAGTTATTTCCACCCTCCAAAATTCACCCTGTCTCACCCCCAACCTAATTTCCCCCTTGCTCCATTTCTCGCCTACTACTACGTAGTCGTAAAAATCTTAGTCCCCTCAGGCAGTATCACCTCATCATCCACGTCAGTCAGTGTAACCGTCAGAGGCAATATCAACGGCATAAGAATCTCCTGATGCTGAATGACTTGATGGCCAACCTGGTCAGGTTGCCTGGTAATAGTAATCGTCTTGATATTCTTATTCTGCACAACCTGCATCGTAGGTCCCATCGCCTGAGCCAATCTGATGGTCTGTCCCTGATTCTGCGGTTGAATATGTACCTGTTGGACCTGCTGGACAGTCTGAACCTGTTGTACCTCGTGAATCTCCTGCACCCCCTGATTATCAATCACAACTGCCTGGATCTCCTGACTTTGTACATGCACCTGTCCATGTCCC
>JAPYZM010002712.1:0-12984 GCA_030522845.1 Psyttalia concolor
TGTCCCTGTCCCTGTCCCTGTGTAGGGCCTCTGTCCTGTATGAATGAACACATGTTCCTTCAACGACTTCAACCTCCTAAAGTTCTTGGGACAGTATTTACAGTGGTACTTGGCCTCGCCAGTGTGAGAAGTGAGATGATTAGCCAGAGTGTCAGCCCTGGCGAATGCCCTCGAGCAGTACTGACAGCTGTAGGGCCTCTCCTGTGTGTGCGTCCTCATGTGCATCTTCAGATACGCATTCGTGGTGAAAGGTCTTGCACAAACTTCACACACATAAGGCTTGATTCCATTGTGTGCTCTGAGATGAGCTACAAGAGTTGTCGACTGCGTAAAACTCTTGGAGCAAATTTCACAGAGGAATCTCTTCGATGTGGAATCAGTCTCCTTGTTCTTCTTGAAGGTTCTCTCGTGTTTGGTCAAGTGTGCAGCCAACTGCTCTTCTTTGATGAATCTCTTGGAACACCTTGTGCATTTGTATGGCTTCACCATGTTGTGCTTGGCCACATGAATCTTCAGGTGTTCTCGCCTGTAGAACTTCTTGGGACATATGTCGCAGAGATATTTCTTTCCCTCGTGCACCTGAATGTGCCGCAGTAATCCTTTTCTTGAGGTGTACTGTTTGTTACACTCTGTGCACTCCAGTCCAACGATATCGGTCCGCCGTTTTCTCGCGATCTTCTCGCCTGACTTGCGATCCTCACTGCTGGGCTCGAGTTCTCTCAGATCCTCCTCAGTAAGAATTCCCTCGTCCACGTGCTTTGCACGATGCTCCTTTAGAATGTCGTTGTTCTCGAAGGTATCCCCGCAGATGTTGCATTTCCGCACTTGGTCGGGATTCTTCTCAGAACACTTGTCGTAGTGGGCTTTGAGCTTGTCCTTTCTGTAGAATTTGACGTTGCAGATGTCGCACTCGAAGTTGGGTTCTTCGTGAAGCAGTTGATGTCTCAGCAATGACTTTTTCGTGCTGTAACGCTTCTTACAGGTTGTGCACTCGTGAGTGTCCATGGGCCAGTCCAAACCACTCTCAAAGTCATCATCGGAGTTGTCATCGAAGTCTCGGTCGAAGCCAACTCCACCGATTCTCTGCAATGAATTCAGATCGTTCGACTTAGTCTTTGATGGATTTACCTCTGACTTTTCTTCCTTCGAGTGCTGCTCCATGTGCCGAAGTAAATACTGCTTGGAACTGCATTTTTTACCACACGTGGCGCACTCCAAGTCTTTTCGTGATGTTCGCTTCGAGAGTTTGTCGTTGGACTTCTGCTCCTCTGCAAACTCCTCACCGTCTTCTTGGTCTGAGTCTTCTAGTCCGTCTTCGGTTTTAATCTTGTCAATTATCTTCTGGGCAGCTTTGGCTGCCACCCGTTTTATCCTCTTGTTGGGATCGTACTCCTCCCCTTGATGTATCGTCTTGTGATTCGTTGCGATCAGATGATTTCGGAGAGTGAGTTCATTGCCGAAAACTTTGCTGCACTGGGTGCACTTGAAAGACTTGACTTTTGCGTGCTGCTCGGCGTGTTTTCTCAGGTGATCCTTTTTCGTGAATTCTTGAGTGCAGAGCTTGCATCTGTACTTGGTTCTCTCGTGCGAGTCCATGTGTTTCATCAGAAGCTTCTTCGACATGAAGGTCATGGAGCAGTTTCGACACTTCAAGTCCTTGCCCTCTGGGTCAAGGTTGTTCAAGCAGTTCTTCTCGTACTCCTTGGTACAGATGTTGGAGAGTTCGTCTCGGAGTTCTTGCTCGGTGAGGACGCCCTCTATAACGTGCGTCGAACGATGGTCTTTGAGTTTTTCTGATGACTCGAATTCCAAGGAACAGATATTACATCTCACTGCTTCTGTCTGAATGTGATGGAGAGTGTGACGTTGGAGATCTGTTTTAGATGGGAATTTTTCGTGACACTTGGTACAGGGGAAGATCTCTTGATTCGATTCTGTTACTTCGAAATTCATAGAGCGAGCAGAGGCATTCAGAGATCCCGGTCTGTCGTCGTGGATCACCTCGAAGGTGTCATTATTGTCGAAGCCTTCGGAGTCCGATTCCTCCAAGTTCGACTCGTGTTTCAACTCGTCTTCATTCTTTTCGTGTTGCTTGATGTGCTTGTTGAAGGAGATCACGTAGAGGTACTCTTTCCCGCAGTAGGGGCACTTGTTCGCTTTCTTTCCCGATGGCTGAGCCTTGGCACTTGGAGTGTGAGGCTTCTGCACCTTCTCCGGAGTCTTTTTCAAAGATAGTGTCTTACGAACTTCTTCATGAGAGTGCATGTGCTCTTTTAGGATCTCTTTTGATACAAATTGTTTATCGCAGAGGTAACACATAAAGAATACTTTGTCTGATTTGTCTTCGTCAAACTGTTTCAGTCTACTGCTCAAATTGAGATTCTCAAAGTAATTGTCCTCTGACGAGTTTTGATCTGAGTCTTTTCGCGTTCTTTTGGATTTCGAGAGTGCGGAGACTTCCTGCCGGTGGGATTCAGCCTTTTGTGGTTCTGATTCCAGAGAGATTTGGGGTAGCTCCAGTTCTTGGTGGATCTGTTCGAGATTTTGCTCTTGTTCCTCAGTAACTTCATCCTCAGCTGCTTCGATCTCCTCAGGATCTTCGTCCTCCAGCATTAGGGTGGGGAAGTCCTGGGAGCCATTGTCGTCGTTATCCTGTTGCATCAGTGCCTGCTCCTGTTCATTAGTTAGACTGTAACCCTGCTGAATCATGTAGTTGTGCTCGTCGATTGTCATTTCACCTGGATTGAGGGCTTCGTTCTTCACGACCTCAGTGTCAGGGGACATGAGAATCTCGTGGGCGGCGGTCTCCGAGCGCTCATCGAGGTAGGCCTCTTGAGACTGAAGGATTGTTTCTTTGAGGGAGGACTCGTGGATCTGGTGGTGGGTGAGTTGAGAAGAGTGAGAGTCATCGTGGATCATTGGGGAATGGTCCAGAACGTGGGAATCGTGTTCGCCGAGCTTTTCAACTTCGAGGAGCGCCAGATGATCCTTCAGGAGGGAGGACTTGTCAGGATCAACGGAGATGTTCATAGAGTCCGCTGCTGCTTCGTACTGGCCGTCCACATCGATCTCTGCAACCTCCTCGTGGCGATCGTTCTCCAGGTGCACTTCGACCTCGTTAAAGAACAGCTCCTCTTTGATGTTTAAGCTGTCATAACGCTCGCGGAGAACGTTATCTGCTTGCTCCACCTGGAGCTTAAAGTCGTAGGCAGACTCGAGCTTTGCGGCACAGTCGCAACAGACCTGGCTGGGTAGACCATCGCCTTGGTGTATCTGGAAAGAACGTTCCAATAATAAATACATTTTTTGAATACAAGTTTTACCATTACGAAAATAACTTGTGTTAGTTAACAATCGAAAAATATTTTGAAGAACCCAACTTTATAAATAAGATCTGAAATGTAGTTTCATGCGATTGAAAGTAAAGAATAAAATAGCTAAAGAAATGAATAAGGAAATGCTAAAAAAAAATATTTACATATTGACCTTCCATATGTAGTTTACATAATAACTACATAAAAAAATATTAAATCAAATTTATTGAAAAATACTTTATCATTCTGTAATTGCATTCAAATCAATTTTTCATTACTCAGTTTCAAATTCAGAAAATGAAATTAATGAATAGACACATTCAATAAATAATCAAATAATTTAAATCGCCTGGTATGTATTTAATTAAATTGTTTATGCACAACTAATTTTGATACTTTTTTAACAATTAATCAGAGTCGTAACATAAAATAATAAATAAGGATTCCTCATGTTAGAGCTTCGAAGGATATGCCAACTAAACTGCACAACTGAAGAAAAATAAATTAAAATTTCTGAAGAAGCCACAATCAGATGTTGCTAACGAGCCACCAGCCTCTCCATCAACACCACGACATCCCCCACCCCCTCACCTTAACACTGGCGACGCTCATGGCCTTGTTGGACAGCGAGACCACCTCATTATCTCCAAACAAATCCCTCATCATCAGGTTCCCGTGTAAACAAACTCGACATATTCCTATAGCCGATTCAACAGGCTCATCATCCTGTGACGGCTCCGACGTATCAATACCCACGGCGTCCATGTTTTGTTTGGAGTGGATACGGGCCTGGCCGTTCCACCCACCACCTCTCAATCCTCCTCGTCACGCACTGTCGTCAAACCCGGGGAGGATTCAATCAACAATCTCCAGGATCGCCATTTAATCCGATTAAATTCACGCAATTGTTTTTTAATCACTTCCTCAACATGAAAAAAATGTACACCTCACGTCGTGTTTTGGGCGATTTTGCCCCCCGAGTGCTCTCGCTACTGGCGCCCCACAGTGGTGGTCGCATTGTTGGCGATTATTCGATTGATCGAATGGTGGAATAGCGATTGTTGATGACTTCAGAGGATATTTCCAACGATTGCCGTCTTGACGGACTCCCTTTTGACGGCATTCTTGCCTCGCTCGTGTGGTTAGCGTTGTAGTTTTGAGGGTTTCATTGCAATCATGGCGAAATTCGATTTGACATCGAAGATTGGACAGTATCTGGACCGGCACTTGGTGTTTCCCCTGCTGGAGTTCCTCTCGGCGAAGGAGGTGAGCTCATTTTTTGACTCTGGGGTAACATGTGGCTTTGGGGTTATGCGTGTGGCATGGGCAACTTATGGGTTGCTCAGTGGCTCAATATCAGAAGGAATGCCATTGGAAGCGATGGTCGAAAATCTGCCGTGTTGTTGTGATATTTCAATTAGGATGGAATTCAATTATTTATTTCCATGTTGTTGGGGGTTCTGTGATTATTTTGACAGTGAATTTTTTCTCGTGGACATGTCAGGAGACCTGTCGATTGGGGAATAAAATTTGGGATAAGAGGGATTTTTTAACGTTCTCTCTTAGCTCCACTCTTCTCGCTAGTGAACTATTTGTTTACTGTTTAAAAAAAGATTCTAATGGACTGGAAGATTGCCCCAAAATGAATTAATAATAATTGTTACGTACAAATAATAAATGTGATTTCCATTCGTTAAACTGTATTAACTTTAAACTGAAAACAAATCAGTGGGGATGCCAAATGGTTTGATTACTTTTTTAATTAGTCGTTTTGGATTTATTTGTTTAATTGGAATGAAATCCCGTGGAGACATGGCAGCAAGCCTCTTTTTGGGGAGTTAAACTTTGATGAGACTGAACAATTTGACCACTTCACTACTGATACTTCCTATTATCAGCAAAAAAAAATATTCAACTATTTTTTTCATCTGTATGTCTCTTCTTCACAGATTTATGATGAGAATGAGCTACTCCATGCCAAGCTGGCTATCCTCAGCAAAACCAATATGATTGATTATGCTATCGATATCAGGATGCAACTGTACCCAGAGACAGAAGTTCCAGAGGTGCTTAAGAGTTTTTTCACCGATCCACACATCAATTCATTGACTTAGTCAAATCCTAATTTTCATTGCTTGTTTTTCTCTTTCAGACATTGAAGTCTCGTCGTGCTGAAGTCGTGCAAGAGCTCGGAGTGCTCCAAAACAGTGTGTCAGTCGTTGTTTCAATCATGAACAACGAGAAGGCGATGAAAAAAATGGAGGAGATGAGGGATTCAAAGGCTCTAAATAATTACTTGACACAAGAATTAGATTTTCAAATCGAAATGTTGGATAATCTCGTCAAATTGGCCAAGTACAGATACGAGTGTGGAAACTATTCCATCACAACATCTTATTTGTATTTCTACATGCTTATTATGCCACCCACAGATAAGGTGAGAATATTCTTCTTCATTAGAATGACATGAATTGATTGCACGGTTAAATTGTTGTAAAAAATCTGTCGAATTTCTCTAAACCATTATTCGATAAATTCTCTGGACAAATTTGCCGATTTACGTTTTCAAACCATGAGTGCCTCGACGAAGGTACAGAGTTACGTCTGAAAAAATAACTTTCCTTATCAGTATACCGGCAAATTTTTCTCCTAAAAATAATCCAAGACTTCTCCAACCAGTCATCTACACCCACGAAAATTTCACATTTGCAGAACTATCTGAACGTGCTCTGGGGTAAACTGGCCTCCGAGATCCTAGCCCAAAACTGGGACACAGCCCTGGAGGACGTGAACAAGCTGCGCGAGTACATCGACAGTAACGTCATCGGCAATGCTCTTCAAGTTCTTCAGCAGCGAACCTGGTTGATCCACTGGAGTCTGTTCGTCTTCTTCAACCACGCAAAAGGCAGAGATCTCATCATCGAGATGTTCCTGTACCGTCCTCACTACCTCAACGCCATCCAGACCATGTGCCCCCACATCCTGCGTTATCTGGCAGCCGCTGTCATCGTCAATCGCTCCAGACGCTCCACTCTGAAAGACCTCGTCAAGGTCATCCAGCAGGAGTCCTACACGTATCGCGATCCAATCACAGAGTTTCTGGAGCATCTCTACGTGAATTTTGACTTCGACGGAGCACGTCAGAAGCTCCAGGAGTGCCAGACAGTGGTCTTCAACGATTTCTTCCTCATTGCCCTTCTCAATGAGTTCGTGGAGAACGCAAGGCTGATGATATTCGAGACATTCTGCAGAATTCATCAATGCATCTCCATAGGAATGCTCGCCGAGAAGCTCAACATGAAGGCCGACGTAGCCGAATGCTGGATTGTCAATCTCATTCGTAATGCCAGGCTCGATGCTAAAATTGACAGCAAATTGGGGCATGTGGTGATGGGGGGACAGCCTGCCTCACCTTATCAGCAACTTGTAGAGAAGATTGAGACGCTCAGTGTCAGGAGTGAAGCCCTGGAGAACTTGATCGAGAGGAAGTTGAAGGCTAAGAATCAGGAACCTGTCAGCATAGTGTGGAATTGAGGGAGAGGTCTAGAGCTGGGGTTTGTTACCTGAAGAGTTAATTTAAGATTCATTATGTGGAATTCAGTGAAGGGGACGATAATTGTCTTAATAAACGAATTTTTATCTGTAAAAGTGGTAAATGGTTTTCTTTCTTTTAGGATTTAAGTGGAATGGAGCTCGAGAGGGTGAGGGAAAATCGGATTGTAGGTGTTTTGTTTTTAAGTTGTGAGAGATTTTGGGCGGCAGGGACGACATCGAGTTCTGTAAATTGCCTTCTAAATAAATGATTTCGAGGTGAAGTTTGTATTGCAAATGTTTTTACTAATGGAATTATGAGGATTCTGGCAATAATAACAAGTATTACGACACATTCCAAATTAAACTCTTTCTATTTGAACTCTTATAAAAAAATACAGAGTATGTTATTTGGCTCAATAATACAAGAGGAAAGCTTGAATTATGTAGATTCACTCTGACATTAACTTCCTGTTGGATCATATTTCCAGACACTTTACATCTCGCCCAGGTTTTTATACGCAAAAAATTATTTCATACTTAGTCGATTTCTCGTCTATAAGATAGACTTTAATATAATTACGGAGGTATTGTCAAATAAAAAGCATTTTTTTAAAATATGAATTGAAATAGTCATCCGTGTTCCAAAGAAAATCAATGTTCTTTCCTAAATTAAATTACTACATTCTCGATATTTTCTAGTTATCGTCTGTTACGCAGTCATCACTCACACAAATCTACTCCAGATCTTATCTTCTTAAACAAAGTAAAAATACCGAATTCATTCTTTCAAAAATAAACTAGAATCTAAATAAAACAAAAAGTGCTGTAATGTCAATTGCATTACCTTATAAGAAATTACACTACACCACACTATTTCCTGTTTTTCATCCTGTTATTAGCGATGGCATTCACAAACGCGAAATTTTGAGAAATCTTCTTTTAATATAGTGAAAATGCTCTACAGCATAATCGAGCTTTAGCTATCCGCCATTGCCTCTTATAAAAAAAATATATTTCTTCACGAAAAAACTGAGGAAACTTTGAAACTATGCAAGAAAACTTTTTTCTTCTTCCCTGAATATTAACAAAATGAAAAATAATACGTGAAATTGTATTAATTGATGAAAAATCGATAGTAGTTAACTGAAATTTGATTATTTTCTTTTAATTTTTTGATAATAGGGTAACTACAATGACTCTGAGGTCCACCAAATAATTTCTTTCAACATTAGCAAAACAAAAATACTCAATGTCCCCTCGAAGTTCGTTCCTAAAATAAGAAACCCTCAATTACCTCCAAAAACATCCCCCTGAAAGTCCTGCTCTACACCCTCCAGGACATCCTCCCCCCTCCCAAAATTACAGCCAGTATAGCTCTGATTTCGAACACAGTACATTATCACAGTTCTCCAGTACGGATCCCCCTGCAGCAGCTCAGGATTCCCCAGGACAATCAACAAGGCCTTGGCCCGGGTGATAGCAACATTGAGCCTTCTGGGGGATGCCACGAACCCTAGAGCATGTTTGACATCGTCTCCCACAAAGTTCCTCCCCGACCTGACAGTAGACAGTAAAATAACCTTTCTCTCTTGTCCCTGGAACTCCTCAACACTCCCAACCTTGGGCACCCTGACATCCAGCTCCAACAACAATTCCCTGATCCTCTTGACTTGCCTCTGATAGGGAGCAATGACCCCGACATCGTCTGCGCTGAGTCCAGCATCATAGAGCTTCAATAAGTACAGATAAACTTGAGTAGCCTCCGCAGGGTTATACCAACTCGGACTGTCAGGATCTTGCATGTCCTCTCCAAGGACTCCATGAAAAACTACAGCAGGAGGCTTTCCCCCCACTCTTTCAGGAAGTTCACCCCTCAACACCTCCAAAAGTGCAGCTTCCTCGCTGTCAACATCAGACAGATGAGGTTGTAGCTCGGAATCATAGAAGAGATAATTTGGCAGTTGTAGAATCTCCGGAAGACTTCGATAATTAATGACGAGTTTCGTGACTAATCTGGGATCATATCCTCTCGCAAATCCCTGGGGATCTCTTTGATATGGGAACTGCTGGAGTAACCTGACAAGGAACGACTCCCCGAGCCCAAAAGCTGAGGCAAATCTGCTGTTGACGACTGGCCCAAGTTGCATGGGATCCCCAGCGAGTATGATCTGCCCATGATTAGCTTCAATCATTGTCAGGGGGACGAGTATCTCGGGCTCGGTTGCCTGCCCAGCTTCATCCACCAAGATGTGGGTGAAGTGACCTCGAGGGAAACCCATGTGGTATAATAGTCCCAGTGCTATGCAGGTTCCAATTGTTACCCTATGTCGTCCAAGGACACTGGTCGTGCAGTTGATCTTGGGACCATCTCCGAAATGTCTGGAACGTCCAACTGAACTCTCTGAGGATAAATTTCCAGTTGCACAATAAGGCAGCAGTCTCTGGGGGATGGAATCATCCTGGAGGCAGTGGTTGGCGATCAGTCTCACCAGATCTCCAGGTTTCAGCACTCCAGAGTCTAGTAGACGCTCGGAAATGAGGTTCGCTGAGGAGTTGGAGGGGGTGGCAATGAGCAGGCGGCTCTGGGGGAGGGTTGTCAGGATCTGGAGGATCGTCTCGCACAGGGTGATGGTCTTTCCTGTTCCTGGGGGACCGAAGATGACGTAGGGGAGGGGACGAGCGGTGCCCAAAAGAATGTTCTTCACTGCGAGTTTCTGATGGATGTTTAGGGACTTGTTGAACCAGATGAGTTTTCTTCTCTTTAAGGATGTGGCTGGGGGTATTTCAGAAGATTTTGAGAGGTGTTCGAGGGGTTTTGTTTGATTTTTGAAGATTGTTGAAGGTTCTTGGTCATATGGAGGTGTTGGAGGTAGAATCAGATGATCAGCTGATATTCTCTGGTCGTCTTCATTCGATTGATCTGAGTGGTTTTGGGGAGGTTTTGCGTCAATTCCTCGTATGTCTCCCAGTATTTGAGTGTTACTTTCGACTTCGTCCTCTGGCGGTTGTACATTGTTTTCTCCATGAATTTCGTTCTTTGATGAAGTTGGTATAAATACTTCATGAGTTTTCGCCGCATTCGGATCAATAACAATACTTTTTTCCATCATTTGTTTTTCTAATGCTATTTTCTTTGCGACTTCAGAAATATTGTCGGCATTTCCAATTTCTTCCATCAAATTGCCTCCTCCTGTACCACCTTGGCCTTCCTTTCCTTCCGTTTCCATCTCCTCGAGAATAATCTGAGGTTCCTTCTCCTTAACACAAGTAGGAAATAGAATCTCCTTCGTTAAATTCTCCACCGCCAGATCAACAGCATTATGACACTTGGAGATCGACGAGTAAGAACTCTTGAACGTAACCTGGCAGTCCTCCCCATGATAATTATCATGGAACCTCTGATTGAACTTCATGAATACCTCGCAGCTTGTCACCTTATGGATATACCCCTCATACTTAAAAGTTCCCCTGGAGGAGTCCCACCTGAACGAGATCACAGCCCGGTCCCCAATCATCAGCGAGGGCCTTTTTTCGGACAGCCCTGGGACTTGCAGGGCTAGAAATTCATCACTAGCCCTGAGAATAGCGCTCTCCATATCGTACTTTTGCATATCAATAGTCAAGCTGATCTCCTCCAGGTACAGAAGATTATGAAATCGATCTCTGTAGTTATGAATCGTCAGTCCTTCATTGAGACGCGGAATTTCCTCCGCAAGGCTCACTTCCTCTTCACTCTGGAACATTCTCTCATTAATAATCGAGAGGGTTACATCCCATAGTTTCTTGGGGACTTTGAAGGACCTCGCTTTGACGGCGAGAAAATTCGCGGGCTTGTGGGGCCTTATCCCAGGAACATAATTTTCCTGATCATATTCATCTCTCCTGGCAATAAATTTGCATACTCTGCTTCCTCCTATGACCTCCGAAGTACCCAATGGTATTTTAGCATTGACTGTGATCTTGACATTTCTCCCGATCTTGAATCCCCTGAAAGAGAAGATGAAGAGCTCCTCGGAGAATCCCACAAACCTCGCTTTTACCTGAAAGATAAACTTGAGGGATTCGGAGGGTTTGATCGTCTGCATTTGATCGATTTCAGGGGACAATAGAGTCAGCTGAGACTGGGACTTTTTGGACATGAAGATGCCTCTGTAGAACACCTGACCAGACGTCGAGGAGTTTTTGACTAAAGCCTCGAGGGTCTTCGTTTCTCCGATCTCGAGGAAAACATTCAAGTCTTCAGAGACTTTCACCCCATTCTTGTCCTTCATCAGGAGATCCAGGGCTTCGAGAGCTTGCAGGTCCCTTGTTTCTTCTGATTTATCGGAGATACTGTTAATATGGAGGGGCACTACTGAAAGACATCTCCATGTGTACTTGCCTTGATCACTCTCGATGCAGTCGCAGACGACTTTATCACCAACTGAGGGAATGTAGCCAGGTTGACACGATACTCTCGAGAAGATTGTGTCCAGCTCCACTCCTCCAGTGCCTGTTTTAACATCGAAATGACTGATGATTCCAATCTTCAAGTTGGATCTCAATGGTTGGAGTTTTTCAACCTCGAGGACGATCCCTCCGAGGTCCGGAGATTTCTCGTCGACTTCGACAAAGCACTCAACCCTCACCCAATCTCCCACGTAAGGAACGAAAGTCGAGTCAATGCTGTCCAGATTGATGATGATGTTGAGAGGCTCCAGGAAGACCAGTCGGCCCTCTCGCTTCATGACCTTAGTGACTATGCATCTCTTCATCAGTTGATGTTGAACCTCTGACTTTTGATCGTCTTGGCTCTCCTCGATAACGTTGTCCCAGGCGCTGTCGTGGACACTTAGGATTCGCCTAACTTTAATCTCATCATTTTGAGATTTTTGGTAGGCCATGTAGTGGACCCTGGTGCCTACCTGGAGGTTAAAGACGTCACAGTTGGTCGGCTCGCAGAAGTAGACGTCGTCGATGAGAAGACTTTCACTGGTGATCGAAGTGATGGTTCCGGTTTTATAGAAACATCCGGTAGTGGGAATTGAGGAGGTCTCCTCGGGATCAGGAACGTTTGAGAGGCCAAAAGTATCGACTGCTTTGGAAAATTGGGAGATTATTGTGTCGACGTCTGGGGCGGGAAGGGAAGCAGGAAAAAGGAAGGATTTCAAGGAGTTCAGTATTGAAAACATTTTTAAGAAATTTTGTTTGCGATTTTTGACTTTTGGAAGTTGATACAGAACGAATTAGGAGATTTGAAGGTCAGCTGAAAGTTTGTATTAGTGGGAAGGAAGCAGAGATGAAAATCATTTATTCATTTATGAGTTTGTTATTGATAGATTCGAGGATGTCTGGAATTCTTTGTAAATTACGGTCTCTGGCAACGGAAAAACAGTCTTTTTTTTTTATAAAAGATAATTGATTACTAGGGGATTTCCAGGGGAAGATTTCCAGAATTTTGATGATCTTTGAAAGTGTATCAACATTCCGAACGCACTTCGATGTTTCTACATGTGTTCTAATGGCTTTGCGGATTCTCTTGGAGATTTTAGAATTGATTTGAGGTTATTTGTAGCCATCAATAGCTTGATACCTCCACTCAGTTGCTTTCAGGTAATCCAGCTCTTTTCGAAGTGACGAGACTCGTTTCAGATGAAGCTCTTTTATCAGTTTTTTCTGCTGTTTCTGTACCTGAAGATCCACTTTCATGTGGTTGAATATCTTTATCATCTGGGTACCACTAGTGCCTGACGAGGAGAGGCCTGAATCCTGCGACTCACTTCTACCGGAGGAGTTACCTAGGGTTGGTGGAGAGAGCGTTGAGGAGTTCATTTCACAGAGTTTAGCCTTGAAAATAATTTTTTTCCGAGTTTTAATGGACTTGTGGGCTTGATGGAGAAAGGGTTAGGTGGGAGACTTACCGGCACCACTTGGCATTGGACTGTACAATTGTCGTTCTTTGTACTCTGCTAATTTCGAAAAATTATCCAGATCAGTTTGGAAATACTTTTGGTTCTCAGATTTTCCTTGTTCTTCAGGGATATCGCGCTGACTTGGAGAACAATTTGACCTCCGTCGAAATGACAACAACAATGGCGGCAGGAAGTATATAAAGTTATGCGCGTTGCAACGAGTGTGGCAACGAGGGACCGGTGTT
>JAPYZM010002713.1:0-16895 GCA_030522845.1 Psyttalia concolor
AATGACAGAGCTGGAGAAATTCGTGATTTTTTAAGTAAATACTTCTCTCAAGTAAATGAATATTTGGCAAAACTAAATTTTTCTCTCAGTGTATATTTCAATGAACTCGATTCATCGACACTAACTACAGTTTAATTATTCATTGAATTTATAAATTTTTGTTGTTTCATAAACTGGTTTATCGACGGTAAGTCGAAAAATATCAATACCCTCATGATGGTATCACAATATAATGTTAATCGTACAATCACTGAAATTATGAATTAAAAAGTAGGTTTCGATATCTTCTCAATGAAGTACAGAATGTTAAAAGAGCATGACTATTTATAAAAATATGTAATAACAATATGGAATTGTTGTGGAATGAATTTTCCGTAAATTTTCATATCCGTTGACATTATATTGATTGGCTGGCTTTACCCACGTATGGGTTCAATGAGCATGTATGGAGTCATATGGGACTGTACAGAGGTCCCGTGGGGCCACATGAGGATCATAGGGGGTCCAATCTGATCATTTGATAAGATAGGCTTTGTATGTGTAATCATAGCGAAGTTAAACATCTCATTTGAAAATAACAAGGTGAGAGTAAATAATTTCAAGTGAATATGCTTGGGCTTATAAAGAACTCACGACAACAACAATGAAATAAGCTTCATGTCTCACTTTGAGGAACGCAGTAATCACTTACCGACGCACGTTGAAATTTGGAATACAGTAAGTTGATTAAGGTTCCGGGTTCGATTCCCGGTCTGAAAATATCTGCATTTTTTTCTTCAGTTATTGGTAGACTAAATATATTGAGAAGGAATTCCCACCTATCCAAAATCTTTTCTACTCATTAATCTCACTGTTCTACCTTAAAACTGTGGAACGCATTGCCCCTACCTAATTCCAAACTGTTTTATCAGAAGGTCCGGGTTCAATTCCCGGTCTGAAAATATCTGAATTTTTTCTTCAGTTATTTGTGAACTAAATATATTGAGAAGGAATTCCCACCTCTCCAAAATCCTTTCCACCCATTAATCCCACTGTCCTGCCATAAAAAATGTGGAACAAATATCCCCTTCCTAACTTGCCAACTGTTGTAAAAGTTAACAGAAAACATTTAAAAAGTTCAGTCAGCAGTTTATTTCTAATATGTTAACGATTATTTGCGGGGTTTTCCGAATGGTAGCCTTCGTAATGACGTGCTTTGTTCTTCATTTTCTAGTTTCCGGAAGAAATATTCAAAACTGTCATGAAATTACATTTTTCATGTCACGGGACTGAAAAAACACTGGTGACAAGAAAAGTAATGCTCACACCTCGCCTGGAAGATATTACCATTCCCCATGTGCTTGCCATCTTCGCCTTCATCTCGGAAGGTAATGTTGCACGCGGTAGCCGGTAATCTGTCTTCTAAAGCTCAGGCTTGAAATGTACTATTTTTTAAAAGATCTGCATGTGAGCCTGTCATTTTTACTTATTAGTACTTCACATAAACAAATAGCGTAGTAAACCCTGTCGGCAGAAGTTATGTATCTATTACTTTATGTGTCCGCAATAATTGTTGTCTCTAGTTTTCTACCAAGTTCATTAATCAAAAGATTCTGAACGGATCCACAACGATTTGGATTTCACAAATCTACGTGCTGATTGTTTGATTTTCCTATTCATGAATTCTCTGTTACATTACTTGCTTTGCGTTTTTATTAACAGAATCAGGCCGACGATCGCGGTTGGTGAGGATTCGTACATTTCGAAACGCATGGTATTCGAAAACCCGGGCCGAACTTGCCTCAGGGAGTCCTGAACCAGGATCAGTATTGGATTCGGTAGGAGTCAGGTTTCCCTGATCCAATGAAATTTATCAAGTTATGCCCTAGTTCTCCAGATCCAAAACGTGTGAGATACATTTAGATCAAGATCTCATGTGATGAGCATGAGTCCAACTTGAGCAAGTGATTCCTGGTGAAATTCTATAGGAATATTATTAATTGTAGTAATATTGTCGAAGGATTCGAATTACCACCTAAAGAAGATATAACCGTTATATTCACATCTGTTATAAATACCATACAGATATAGATACTGTTTAGTATCGTAAATTTTCAACGGTAATTTTTTCGTACATGAAGAAAAGGGCCAATCGTCCTACCTACTGATCTTTGCAATTCATGATGACAACAAACAATTTTGATTACTATTGGTCATGTCCAATACCAGTACAATTGTATTTTTTATTTTCTTGACATTTTTGAGCTACTGGGAGGTTTTTTAAATGAAAACTTAGTGATTATTATTTATAGATTATTATTTAAATTGTAATCTTGTAATATTCAGTACGTTATTTTCATTTCGAGGGTCCAAGTAAGCCTAATAAGCAAATATCATAAGGAACTTGTTGCAAACTAGTAAGAGATTAGAATTTACATTCTCCCATGACCTAGGGAAGAAGATCCTATTAATTTCTATCACATTTTTAATCTCCCACACAATTATAGACACAATTGTAGAGCCTGATAATTTGTTTTGATCCTAAACAGAAATTTTTATTATACATTCCTCCTGTATATAGAATGTAAAATAAATAAAATAATAAATAATAATAAAATAATAAAAATAAGAATAAAATTGGAGTGAAAAATTGGAGTAGAAACTATAAGAGTAAAGTCGGTGAAAAGTTCTGACCATGCTTGTATGTTCTATTCCTGTTTTAGTATTTCGCAGAAAAACCGAACACAATTTTCGATATTTTTGCCTCTTGGACATATTCCCAAATTGTTGCAATTAAACTCACTCAAAATTCTGGAAAATTCAGTTCTATACAACTGAACCAAAGGTCATTCAATCATTTCAAAGGCTTTTATTGGAAATAACAGTCACTAGAAATCCCATTGATGCAGCCCAGTCGTTTAATGAAAGTGTAACTAAGTTAGCGGGAACTGAAAGTAGGTTAGCAAATGATTTAACTATATTTTTTAATTCCTTGAAAAAACGTAAAATCGCTGATAGTCTAAATAAATCGTGGAACACAGAATTTTTTATGTAAAAAAATGAAGTATAGTCTAGGCTATCATGGGAATTCAGAATAAATTTTTAAATAGCGAGAGAAGTGGGAGGTGGCTTTTATTTGATTTATGCTATACACGTAGAGAAAAATTCAATAAAAATTACGTGTCAGTTCCGTAATCTGCCAGTCAAAACAATATTCCGTACAAATTCCGGAACAGTGACGTATTTTTGAATAGAATTTTTCGTACTTTTTCCTGAACTGCTCTGTAAAAAGGTACGACACTGTTCCATAATTTTTGCGGGATATTGCTTTGACTGGCAGACTACGGAACTGACACGTAATTTTTATTGAATTTTTCTCTCCGTGTAGACTGTTTGGTTCTTGAAATACTGATTATGTTTCTGAATGGATTAACTTAAATTCAGAATGTAATACAGGAATCAGAATAATCAATGTCATTAGTATTAATTATCTTCATTTTCAAAATCAGGCACATGAACATTTCCGTTCTACAAAGGTTGCTATTGCGACCACTGATTTCGCACTGTTTGCTGATAAATTACTGAGGTTAATTAACGGCTCGATCACTACTCATCACGCGTATCTCTACATATAATCGATAGTTATATAAAAATTAGCGTTACTAGCCGCTAGTCTGTAATTATAACATTAATTGAAGCTTGGTGAAATTTGACAGAACTTAAGCTAAACTGAGATTAACTCCGAGTAAACTTCGGCTAAACTCCGAATAAACCTAAACCATACTCTGAACAAACCCTGACTGAACCATAATTAAATGCAGTTTAACGTTATACTTCCGGAGTATTGGGTTGATATTGGATCGGCCCTATGGCGACAAAAAGCTAACATTGCCTTGCCATTAAATATACACACGGCCGGTATTGGACGGCACCAGATCAACTTTGGGGCAAGATTAAGCTGACCTTAAACTGATATTAAGCATTTGATCATTTTTTGCCTATGTGTGACCACAAAATTGAATATCTTCGAAACCTACAGTGCAATCCCAAATTCAAACTCAGTCGACGGAACAATAGGGCGAATATTTTTTGCCATAGTTGAAATAATTTGTAGGTATTTTTTTGGAATTATCACTTAGATGAATTTTTTGTTAAGGGATTTTTTTCCAAAACAATTAAAATTACCTGGGAGAATAGTTCTCAAAGAATCATTTTTAGAAACTCACTGAATGAAGGATTTGTGCGTATAGATAGATACGCGCGACAAATAAGAATGCAATTATTGTGGTTAAAATGTTCACTCTGTGGGGAAGGACATCATAGTTGGGTCAGTTAATTCTATCAATTCGCACTTCGACTGGTACGGTGTTGTAATTTTTTTCTGTCTACATTAATCATTTTCCTGGCTTCCAGAAGAAAAACTAGGAAATATGGAAAATGTTTGAAACGTGGGAAGAAAAATTGAAGTCATTAAAAAATTATTGTGAACATAACTTTTCGAATGAAAACTACAAATTTTTAATTGAAACTTTAATTTTTTTGTTCATTGAAGCAGGTGCCCCAAATTAATTTCGACGTAAAATAAATTAATTTATAAATAACAATGGACGAAGGATACACGTATGGCAGATATAGATGGAATTACGGATTGATAGTAGCAGTTTTCTATTCGATAGAAATTAATGTCGAATGGTCGAAGAAATCGTTTTCGAAATACTTGGAAATCTTTTCTGGTGACATTCGCACGTGTCCTCTGGAAATATTCACCACCCTCACTCGCGAGTATCTCAAATGGTCATGAATGGAGAAGCTGTTTGACTGCACGAATCATTGATAATAATAAACCCAATGAGATATGCAGGTCCGTTCCTCGCGTTCCAATCGGCAGCTGAGCCAACAAGTTTGAGGCCGTTGGCACGAGGAGGCAGATGTCATGCTTGTGGGATAGCTGGCGCGTCTACGTGCCGGTGACGCCCGCGAGATAAGATACAATGTCCGCGGCGAAAGGAGTCATAATCTAAGTCGTTCGAGTCAGAATATGATCAACATAAAATTATCATCACCCACTGACTGAAAAGCAAAACCAAACTTTCCCTTCATTGAAGTCGGAACGATGAAAACACTTGTGAAGTAAAGTTAAACGATGTGTCAGAGAAAAATGACTCATTCTTCAAATAACTGGTTCGAGTTCGTTTTACAATTAATTATTAAGCAGTGTAACGAGTTATTGAAAATAAGAAGTTCATTATTGTTCTAAACATTGTGGGATTGGTGGCAATCTTCTAATCTTTCACCGCCGCAATTGCGGCAAAGTTTGTGGCAGTAATTTTATGAACTCCAGAAATCATTGTTTTTTTTCGTTTAGGGGAGCCACCACAAAGTAAAACTGTGGTAAAACCGAATAACTCTTGACAACAAGGAATAAAGAATGGAACCTTACCCAAGACAGTTAGTGGTTTTGAAGCTAACCATCTTTCATCAACGATCAAACGATAAATAAATCCAAGGCACTTGTAAACATAGGGCACATTTCACCATAAATGATAAATCACAATTTAACACTGAAACACACGATTCCGAAAAGAGTTAACAATTATAAATAAATAAACGGTCATCCTGACAAGCGAAAGGTCAGGCGAAGCAGTGCTAGTCCGTCCAGCTGCGCGTTTCCGGAGCGACTGACTACTAGCCACGCTTCGTGTCCCCGACACTCCCACCCTTGTATTCACTTTTTTTCCTCCTCGCTCTTTCTCACTCCTTCCCATCTCACCTAGTCACTGCGTCACTTTTACACTGGCGTTGTCCTCTTCCCATCGGCCGACGTTTGTTGCACACCTGAAACCCTTTACATCCGTCGTTCATCCGTGTCAACTGCCGCCATAGTTCAATAATTTTAGCCCTCATAAAACATTATTTCTTGTTTCTCGAAATATGTTTTAGGTGAAAAATTCACCTGACGGACTGCTATAGGCTCAGGTGAACAGGTGATTGTTCGGGTTTACGATGGGCTTTCTTTTACGTGGGGGTCTCAGGGGACGCTTTGTATTTTCGGGACGAGGCTACCTGAGCCAGGGTATGGGTGTCCTCAGGTAAAGTGAAAAAATTCCTATGCGTTCGATTATTTACGAGAATTCAGATATTTACATTTTCATTTCGGTTCCAGAGAAAAACCCTTGGGAAAATTCAATTTCTCCTGTTTTTATATTTTTGGTGAACTGTATAATATAGAAGTTGTATGCACTGGCCGTTTCCGCTATTGCGTCACTGTAGCTTTGAGAGGCAGATGATAATCGTTATCATTTATCTGAAAAAGATTTTCACCTTGTTGTTTGTAGAATAACAATGAAAATGTGTACTAGTCGATGCGATGGCCATTACATGTCTAACATAAGTAACAATTTTTTTTGTAAACGGCAAGTCTATTTTTTCCAGGTAAAAAATTCGTATAAAAATTATCTCAAAGTTATGGGTAAGTTACGGAAAAAATGTAGCCAAAAAGTCGAATCTGAGTATGATGGAAAGTGGATTAGTTTGGTATATATTGGTAACAAACTACGGAAACACGAAAATTTGATGCTGTGACAGACGGCGTAGTTTTGCCGATTTGTTCTTTTCCTCTCTCTCAATCAACTGCATCCTCGATATATTTTTTTTCATGACGTTCAAATATTTGTTTCTATACTTGGCACGCATACTATGACCTTTTAAATCTATGTTTGTCAGTTATTTTGCATTGAAATCGTAAAACAAAAGGTCTACTCCAAAAGGTCGATCTTAGAAAATATGGTCTTCCATAGATTTACTCAGTACTTGAATATAAACATGCATTTAGTCTTGAATAGCTCAGAATTAATCGCATTAAAGAAGACATGTCCGTCTAATTAACTTTTCGGACAAGAAGCACTTGACCCTCACTTAAGATGAATAAAAATAACCGCATCAAGACATTCTACAAACGTCTAACCATGTACTTGCCTGTCTCATTAAATTAGGAATATTATCAGATAAAACAAAACAGGAGAAGGCGAACTCGCTTCCCCTTGAAACGTAAGTTTCTCCTAATGTCTGATTCTTTGAACAAGTACAATTAAACTCATCTCACCAACTGGAATACTAATTCAGTCTAAATTCGACAAGTGTATTCACATAACATTAAATTACATGAAACATAAGATTAATCAGCAATGATACTTCTGATAATAAAAATAATAAGTAGTTTACAACTCTTAAAAAGACAAATTAAAGACAAATTATTGCAAAGACTTTTTGAATCAGGTAGAGATAAACATCTTTCATAAAATGATAATGTGCAATTTTATACATAACAGATCTTTAAATGTGTACAGCAAGTTTAATTTATATTGTGAACACTATTTAAGCAACACTCTGAATCGAAGAAAGCCGCTTCTTCAAACAGATGAATTCTTTCTGTTTCCCTTTTCTCAAGTGTTCCCTGAAGGCATGGGCGGTTCCGGGCCGTTTCAATACGGAGAATTCTCAGACCCAAGGCCGAAAACATAGAGAGACTACTGAACAATTCAAATGGGTCCAAAAAATTAAGGCCCCAAACGCATATGATAACTTCGACGTCTACTTTGTTCAACCATAATTCAATGACAAAAGTAGGAGACTAAATGATAATACTTAATCCATTAAAACAATTCTATACCTTTGCTCATTTCATTAAAGAAAATTTCCAATTTGCATCAATGCATTTTAGCGAGCTATTTTTATTTATTTAATTACCTGTTTAATGGTGTTGATTAATCTGTTTATATTGTTATATGTCCCACTATCCTTTGCAAAAGTACGATTCTCAAAAATAAAAGCTCATATCTCTAAGAAAACTTCTGATTCACGATGGGATTACTTTCATTTTTTAAGATTACTTTCCTTTGTTCAATGCACATATTTTTCTGCCTACATGTACGGAAAGAGAGCATTCTAACCTCGCTTTCGTCCATTTCGGCAGAAAAATCGTCTTCAACCCTCGGGAGGAAAATCAGACAAACATTCCACACGTGCTTACAACCCTCCTTCGGCTCGGTTGGTAGTTTTGCACGTGAGGATGACTTGTCTACTTTTTCTCCCTAGGTGAGAAATATACTAGTTTTCTACCTATATCAAAAGTACGGCCAGACAAGGCACTATAGTTTTCATGAACTTGGGGCGAATTGTTCTAATCTAATCCACTTGACATATTTGACAGAACGTCAAATCTGTCCGATTCTTGGATAATTCTAGGTAGAATAGGCCTTTGTTATTTTCCCAAATTTGCCGCAGATTTTACGAAACGGACGATGATACCTTCGACAATCTTAGGAATGAAACAGCTGCGTAAGTTTTTAAGGTAGGTAAAACAACCACTCAGAAAATTAATTTTCCAAGACTTTAGAGGCATTTTCATATTCAGATGAAGAGGAAGCGGAAATGAAAGGGGAATTCTGCTGTGGTAAGTCTGCGATAAAATCTCTTACTAAGATATTTTCGATGTACTTCACTAAGTTCATTTATACGAATGAAGAATTCCATATCGGGGAAGTGTATAGGCACCTACGTGGTAGATGAATGGATACCAATTTTAAGAAGGATCAAAGACAACCGGGCATATTCATTGAAGATAATACAGCTTTAATCGAGCTATTGTGTATGTTCTAATTGATCTTGAAAGTGATTAGACTTGTGTCCCATTCCCCGAATTTCTTTATCACCCGGGATGAAAAATAGGAGTGTGCTTTAAAATTGTAAAATATAAATATTCTATAGTAAGATCAATTTTGGATGAAATAATTTCGCAAATTGAATAAATTGGAACAGTTCTTATTTGTACTATGAGCAAAAAAGAATTAAATTTCATTAACAGTGATCTAGTTATTTTTGAATCAATAATAATGAATGTAATTCAAGGGAAAAAAATCACAAAAATTCAGTGAAAAATCTTAAAAAAATTTGAAGTATAAAATCGAGAATTCGAGATAAGGATCTTAAGTATTTAATCATGCTGCATTTTCAAATAATTCAAAATTATGAAAAATTTCCTATTTTGTATTTTTTAAGGAGATAAGAAAGCTGAAATTTAGACTAGCGGAATTGTTCAAAATTTCCGTGGTTATTTTTAAAAGATTATTTATTATATGTATTATTCATTATTATTATTATTATATCATTATTAGGTTATCTTTGAAGATCAGTTCCGAAATGAATTTCGTGTTTATATTGTAACGTATTATTTTTTGTTACATGAATTGTTCGACCGTTCAGCGGTTTTGTCATATCCAGGTGAGGAGCCACTTCATTGCCCAGTGAGAGGCTATTAATTTTGAGGACCATTTTATTAAGAATTTTTATTTGTATCGGGCCGTACCGTGTCTCGCTAAGTTCATCATGGAAAGGAGGCTGTTGGATCGTCGCGGGGCTTCACCGACGGCTATCCCTGGACCTGAGATGTTGCGGAGTACGAAATGAGTGGCAGACGCAGTTGGATTATCCCACGCCTACAGGATTTTCCCTGGGAATTCGAAAGGCAGAGCCAGCTTCTAGAGCTAGTTATTCCTGGACCTAGCTGGCGAATTGATTATGGATGAAGGAGTTCGATGATTGATTATTCGTCTTCCGGACTGACGTTCGACATCAAGAGAGATATTTCGGCAATTTTTGGAAATTATTTTCTGGAGAACGATAGTTTTAAATTGTCGTTCCGTTATTAAGAAAACCGCATGGAAACACCTGTGGGGTTTGTCGAGATGGAAGCTGGGTCGTGATGGGGCGATTCTGTCATGTCCGCCAATCTGAGCAGAGCCTCTATCGTGCCGAATTTATCGCGCCGGCTGGAGGGAAAATTGGTAACCAATACCGTGCGAATTGTGCCAGTGCTGGAAATATTTATTTGATCTGGCACCTGTATTCTGTCGGCCTTTTACCGTTTTTTTTTATGAGGCTGTAATCGGTAACTGAAGGCGTAACGTGACAATTTCGAAAATTTAATGAGCGATGGAATTTGTAATATTTTATTGTATTAACGAAGACTGAGCAAGTTTTAATTTTTGGCTGAACGGACACTATCGTCGTTGGCATTTGATGCATTCTTAGTCCACCACAAATTTCATATCGTCTGTCTTGCTTAATTGATGTTCGCCGGAATAATAATCAGATCCACTTATATGATTAATTTGTTTTCGTTCTAATCTTTGTAGATTTATCAGTGACTCTTTATTATTTTCCAGATTTAGTATAGACTCTTGTTTCGAACAGTTGCGAAATTGTTTATTATAATTATTCTTCTATTCCTTATCATAATGTCAGTGAATTATTAGTGAATCATTATATCGAGTTGTGCTCGGTTTTCAGCCTGAATTCTGACGGTTATTTTATATATTTTTGCGCGCTTGTCGACGCGCTCAGTTCTTCCGATGTGATAACAATTTCTGCGCTATGGGCAATATTTCCCACTTATTATTATTATTATTATTATTAATAATAAATCTAGTATCTTCATGGTGCGCAATCAGATCAAGTACTGGGACTCAAATATGCGGTAACTCAACGAAAAATGAGACGAAATAATCATGAAAAATCTAACAGGCCAAATTTTCATTCGAAGCTAGTTCACTTGAAATCTATCATTTATATTTTTTTTGTTGCCTTCCAGAGGCGTAAACGATCGACCCGGTGAATTCGCTCTTGGCGGACAGAGGGAGACAAAAATTGGCACTGGCTATCTCTCACGCTGATTGCAAAATGAATGAATAAAAAAAAGGGTCAATGCTGGGCTGGAAGTCAAAACCATTGGTACGAAAAATAAATCAATCATGGAAAGTAATTGAGATTGTACTTGCGAGAGATCTCGGCATATTATTGCATTGATGATGGTGAAACGGGTTTACTGGACAGAAGCAAAAATTGGGGAAATCGAATAGAAGAATGCATTGAAGAAGTTTTAGTTGATCATTTGATTGAGGTGAGTTTGATTTGATTTGTTCGGATATTGGACGCGTTTTTTATCGATTGATAGTTCTGATTAGTATACTAATCTATTTGAGAATTCTGACCAGAATTCTTAAGTTTATATGTACCACGATTTTTGCACTAGATTGTTTAACGTCTTGGTGGACTGTTGTTGTGGTAGGCCTGAGGTTTCAATTTTTATAATTTGTTTGGGGAATTTAACGTGCTTCTAGATAAAAAGATGTATGATTAACAACTGAGTAATGTTAGTAAACTTTTGTGAATCATATTATTCTTTCATTTCCCAAATCTGGAATAGCAATAGCACTAATCACAATGTGCTCTGTATTTGTTGTGTCACGTCATGAGTATCACTGAACGAACGAATTTTCCCATAAACCAATTTTCTTGTGGAATTCAATCAAGGCTCGAAGGATTTTAGTTTGAAAAGCGGATTTTATACGGAGGCGTTTGTATGGAGATTATTATTCTTATTTTATAAGAGAGGAGTTCGCAAGGACACTTCTTTGTAGGGGAAGCAGCGAATGACAAACAAATTTTCAAATTTCACTTACTGATAGAGCGGGTTATGACGAAAATCATTTGAGCACGCCTAAAATTATGTGAGACTAATTATAACAATAGAGGAATTCAATGAGTGTTTTCTCGAAAGCAGATTCTGCCTCCCTTCGCCCTGATTCCTGAATATTTGTTTAATCAAAAATTAACAAAAACATACCGAAAAGACGTCAGTTTATCTCCTCAGATTTTAGCTCACGAAGAAAGCGGAAGTCGAGACACATATCGTTTAAGATGTTGGCCACGATATTATAGTAGCCGTGAAAATGATTAAATCCGTACTTTGGAGGTTTCCACAGCATCTCACTTTTGTATCAATTGTTGATCGCTAAAATTCAATTTTTTTGAAATTTTCACTTTCCAATGAGTTTTGAATTTGATCTTTGGACCACAGACTTTTCAGATGTATCAAATTGAGATAAAAAATGCCAAATTTTGAAAGTCGAATTCTCCAAACGAAATTCTTAAGGAAAATGAATTTTGAAAAAATGATATTGTTTCCACAAACTCGAGAAAGTCTAATCAAAGAATAGTCCGGAACATTACCAATCGATCCGCCATACTTCACATCCCCATTTTCATTAAACTCTCATTGCCAAAAGTTCTCCGGAATTGATAAGTCCAGAGTTTGTGATTGCGATAAAATGAGCAAACCCGAGAAGGTGCACGTTAAAGAAACGCTAGAAGACCAGCAATCGATAGAATGCAGGGGAAGAAAAAAAAGTCGGTGCAAAAATGAAAAGAAAAGAAGTAGCATTTTTTGTTCGAGTCGTTGGCCTCTCACGAGGAAAGACTAGACGCGCCCAAGCGCAAACTGCATGAGCCTAAGTTAAAGGGGGGTTGGTATTGCATGGCGAAGAAGAGTATGAGTGGGAAGCCGGATAACTCGCGAGTTGCACATAGAGGAGTGCCCAAGGGAAACTTTTCGAGGTTCCATTTTCCATGGATCCGAGTGCTCAGCACAAAAGAACGTCACTGAGACTGCAGTTGGTACCGAGGTACTTCAGCGTATATATAAAGTTGGATGACTTTGTATAATGCAGCGTAATATATTATATATGAACATATAAAAAGTTTTAGGGTCTCGAATCTTTTAATGGTACATAACACATTTACATTCATTACATGATTATCTTGGTTAAAATTGTACATTCATTTGCATATGAAGCATCGCATGTCAAACAAGTTAAGGGCTGATCTCAGATTAAAATCCTATGATTACTTCGCTTACAAGAATTATGGAAAAAGATGAGAAAAATAAAACATGACATAATTTCACAAATCTGAATAAAACGGAGATCTCCGGAAGTTGTGGTTGACATTAATTCAATCATAGCTCAATATACTCATGGAATGCCATGATAGCGAAATTAAGAGGTAGTTAGAATAACTGTGTCAGAAATAATATATTTCGTAGCAAGTGAAAAAAAAATGGGTTTTGGCGAGTGGGACGTTTATATCACGAGCCGAAGACGAGTAATATAATCCCACGAGTCAAAAACCACTTTTTTCACGAGTTACGAATATAATTTTTCAGCTCAAAGTGTCGAAACAGCGTGATGGATTAAACAATCCAAGAAGAAGGAAACAATAATTTCAATATTTGTAGAAAATTCACTTTCGCTAAATATTCGTGTAATAAAAAGATTCTTATTGACCCAGCTCTAGAATTGAAAAAAAAAGGCTTAAAAGAACGTACGAGAGAAGGCTGACTCGATTATGAGCTACTAAAATATTAAAATAACCTAAAATTTTAGTCATTTGAGACTCGATTATACGATCTATATTTTCTTCAAAAATTCTAACAGATTGTCCATAAGTCAATAAGTGTCTACTGGAAAAGATACTATTGAACTTCATATTATCTTGTTCTTAAACATAACTAGCATACGCAATGAATAATCAAATAAATAACGAAAATGTACTATTCGAAAGAGCTTTTTTAATTTATTAGTAGAAATAACCCCACAACATATAATGTAATAGCAATTTTCTCCTTGTTTTTTATTATGTAACCCTTTCCCTATTCGCAAGAAAACACAATAAGCCGGGAATTATTGATTTGTTTCCAGCCCTAATAATAATCATATCTTCATATTTATACAGTACATAGCATTGCGTAAAACTTATGTTTCCACCTCTATTTCCGTAATCATCTCGGCAAATGTTAGCACTGCTACCCAGTGAAATATCATACAGCGTTTCTATCTCCAATGGCGCCCCAACACTCGCTGCAATCTTATATTATGTGCTAAGGATGTGTGGAATTGTCCGGAAAATTCAGTATAAAAATGCATGGTAAAAAGGGGCAATCTTCCTGTGGCCTGAACGTTTGAACGAGTTCATTAAAGTTGAGATCGAGAAAAACTGTTAAAATTGATCTTAACCCGTCAGCGGTCGCGCTATGAAATTTTCTCTCACGCTTTTTTGAGGGTATAGAAAACTTGACCGAAAACTCGATATTTTTCGACGAAAATTCTGCTACATTCCCAATAACTATCCCTCTTACCTCTGACACCGGTGCGGATGGACTAACTTTTATAATTAATTAAAAAAAAATTTTTTTTTTCAAGCTCCGTCACGAAATGTGAGGGATTCTCTTACTGCGCGCCTAAAGGCAGTTGACGAGGAGAGCGCTTCGGGTCATTTCGATCGCTGTATGAAAATTGATACGAAGGAGATGTGTAGAAGTCTCACGGAAATAGAAGAGGACTCAATCTTGAATGTTACGGGGTAACTTTTAGGATTTCTTCACATCAGAATCTTGCACTCTTCACTACCCGCTAACCACTATGAAGTCTGTGGTTTAATTAGAAGCCCTATACTTAATGCGCCGTCGAGGGTTTTCTCTCAGTTGCAGGGGGCAGAGAGCCTCAACAAAGGGAGTGTTGTGTGACAAATATGGTTTCTAGGTGAAATAACAAATGGTTCAGAAAGAAACTCGCCTGTAACATTAGTTTCACACATTTTCCTTTCATTTCTTAGAAATTGCATGGTCACTCCGGAGATTATTCCTCGGAAAATAGCCCGGCACGTGTCTGGCAATTGCCCGGGAGCCAAATGTGGCCCTAGCACGTGTGCAGCAAATGTTAAACGGCAAATGTATCATTTCCGAATGTATTTGGCGCTTTCCTAGGACTTTCTTTCTGGCATTCCTTGTCTACCACTCGGAGACAAGCAAGTGTCTTTCAAGCGACGGTTATTCCGGTTGATTTTCTTTTTTTTCGGATACTCAGCGCGACGGGGAGTGGTAGAAACCGCCCGAGCTTCCGACAATTTTGCGCCAACGACGCCATTACCGGAGATGATTTACGAGACTCGGATGCAACGAAGTGGCGGAGTACGACGAAGGAAGAATAAAGAAAATATGGCGGGGGTTAAAAATTCGTTCTTCATAAGCTCAATTTGGTAGAACAATTTGCAAAATTCAAATGCTTGTGACACGTCATACGGAGACAAATATTCAGTAATTGAATTGAATCGTTAAATTAAAATTATGGAATTGTAATTTTTCAGGCAATTCAGATAAAACAGAACGGAATTTTTCAGGCAAAGTTCCATGATTTTAGGTAAAAGGTGTGTAACAGGTCTCGCAACATTTTCTGCCACCGTAGTTTGCTCCGGAATGAGAAAAAAGTTATAGAATTTTGATTAACAATTTTTCACGGCACAGTTCTAAAAAAATCCAAAAATCCAATAACCAAATATAATTCGCAACTAAAATTATAGAGGCGATAGGCTCAACCAACTTTAGTGATACTGCAGGTGAGACTGAGGAAAACCGATTGAAATTCACATGATACGTTGCCATGTAAACCGCAAATTGCATCACGTGCATAACGCTCAGGACAAACTTGCAGAACGTCATCTGACAGGTCTTTGTTCATCCACCAATACACCAAGTATGAATTTGGAGGTCACATGTGGTACGTGGTACAGGTTTATATTAAACATTCTCGACAAAGATAAACGTTTTTATAACCGCAGACGAATTACATTCGTGATACTCCTTCATTTTAGTGAGAAAGATATATGGAAAAAGGATATTTTCGAATTTGTTCTTTGTAATTCCCTATTCGGTTATTTTACCTATTGGTTTTGTGAACATGTGTGTAGTTCTTATAAATGGTTTGGATAACGTGAAGATAACGCTTGTGAGAGTTTTTACTAGAAATTTTTTTTCGCACTGCATCCATTCTCCGATAAATTTGTTGACATAACCTGACTTCCATATGTCATGAAATCTGAATACTAAATCCCGCTCCATACGTCCGTGTATCTCTCCCACCCACGAGCTCAAAGCGAAATTGCAACATTTCATCTGACATCTCTTCTTCGTTCATGAAAAATGGACGTGCAAATTTTTATGGAGCAAAATTTTGCGAAAATAAGATTATAGATGATAAACCGAATTCCGTTCAAAAATTTTGTTTGATATGGAAGAAAAATGGACGTAATAATTAATTAAATATGTGAATCAACTCTCCTATTTTTTCGGGATGTATCGCGGTTTTTCGTTTGCATATTGGAAAGTGCCATTCTTGACTAAAATCATTTTTCTTCGTTTAAGGAATGAAATCACCCAGTCGTGATTAAAATACTCGATTAAAGTTGATTCCTCACGAAAAGAGTAAATTATTTATGGCGACGAATACAATATTTTCGTTAGAGATTAATTCATACCAATGATAGAAGAACTTCATTGACCTGAATATAATTTTGTCCTTTGTTAAAGCAATATTATTTTTAGTTATACCATTGTACTTTTATGATCATTCTCAACATATTATTTTCGCTGTGGTGTGGGGTATGTGAAAATTGCATACAGTGGGCATGTTATTCTCATCGGACTTGGAGAGTTAAAATCATGCTCAATCAGCATCGCTCAAGTTCAATTTTGTTTTAAGAAATTACTTTATTATAACTTTATTATAAGAGTGGATTACGGGCAGAGTGATATAATAGTCTCTTTCGATACAAGTACGACGGGGTGGTAACGAGTGTGAAGTTGGCGGCTGGAGGTGAAGCCGAGGGCTGCCAATCACACGAGTTGGGACACCCCGTCGCACGTGTATCCAAACAATATTTTTGATTAGTCATGTTACGTTCAGGGAGTGGCGAATTATGCCTTTTTCATTGACTAGTAAACGAAAAGGCTCCTTTCAGCATGGGTTGAATGTAGCAGTAGTGACAAAATAGTATATTTCGTAACAAGTGAAAAAAAAATGGTTTCAAAAACCACTTTTTTCACGAGTTGCGAGCAATATTTTTCATCTCATAGTGTCAAAATAGTATTTTCGACACATTGAGATGAAAAATATTGTTCGTAATACGTGAAAAAAGTGGTTTTTGACTCGTGGGATTATATCACTCGCCTTCGGCTCGTGATATAA